>CM049847.1:4880261-5121179 GCA_027422415.1 Schizothorax lantsangensis | reverse complement strand
TACTTTCTGTCACTGAGAAAGAAGCTTTTCAGCATCCGTGGCCTTGCATTCTCTTCCTTTGCTTAGTTGCAATTAATACAGCATTAGTGTTCTTAGAAGCTCTAAACTAGTGATTCTGTGCATTGAAGCTCTAACATGACTTGCTCTGCAAAAAAGCTCTAACACATGAAAATATGTCTTCTGCATTGCAAATAACATTTCATTTCATGAGAAAGAAACGTCTTTCATGTACTTGAGCTTTACTCTTAAAATTGCATTTAGCAACTTTCTCTCACTAAGAAAGAAGCTTTTCATCATCTGTGGGCTTGCATCCACTTCATTTGCTTAGTTGCACTAAACACAGCATTAGTGTTCATAGAAGCTGTAAACTAGTGATTCTGTGCCTTGAAGCTCTAACATGACTTGCTCTGAAAATAAGCTCTAACACATGAAAATCTGTCTTCTGCATTGCAAATAAGATTTTATTTCAGAGAAAGAGAAACGAAGGATCTTATGTATTGAGCTTTACTCTTAAAATTGCATTAAGCAACTTTCTCTCACTGAGAAAGACGCTTTTCAGCATCCGTGGCCTTGCATTCCTCTTCCTTTGCAGTTCTCACAGCATTCAGAAGCTCTTGTGATTCTTGCATTGAGTTGCTTGCTCTGCAAAAAAGCTCTAAACACAGCATAACATTTCAGTCTTTCATGTACTTGAGCTTACTCTTAAAATTGATTTAGCTGTTTTCATCATCTGTGTCCTTGCAACTAGTGATTTAGTGTTCTGAAGCTGCATGAAGAAGCTCTAACATGACTTGCTCTGAAAATAAGCTCTAACACACATGAAAATCTGTCTTCTGCATTGCAAATAACATTTCATTTCATGAGAAAGAAACCTTTTCATGTAGAACTTTAGCAAACGCAACTCTTCACTCTTTTCATCCGTGGCCTTGCACTTTCCTTTGAGCACTTACAGCATAGTGTTCTTAGAAGCTCTAAACTATTGTGCATTGAAGCTAACATGCTTGCTGTGCAAAAAAGCATCTAACACATTCTGTCTTCTACATGAATAAAATTTTATTTCATGAGAAAGAAACGTCTTTCATGTACATGAGCTTTACCATCTTAAAATTGCATTTAGTCCTTTTCGTCATCTGTGGCTCCACTTAATTTGCTTAGTTGCACTAAACACAGCATTAGTGTTCTTAGAAGCTGTAAACTAGTGATTCTGTGCCTTGAAGCTCTAACATGACTTCTCTGAAAGTAAGCTCTAACACATGAGAATCTGTCTACTGCATTGCAGAAAAGAAACGTCTACTTGAGCTTGCTCTTAAAATTGCATTTAGCAACTTTCTCTCACTAAGAAAGAAGCTTTTCATCATCTGTGGGCATCCACTTCATTTGCTTAGTTGCACTAAACACAGCTTAGTGTTCTTAGAAGCTGTAAACTAGTGATTCTGTGCCTTGAAGCTCTAACATGCACTTGCTCTGAAAAAGCATGAAAATCTGTGCATTGCCATTTCATTTCATGCTCTTTCATCCACTTTAAAATTGCATTTAAGCAACTTTCTGTCAGAGAAAGAAGCTTGCACCATATTTCTTTCCTTTGCTTAGTTGCACGTAATACAGCATTAGTGTTCTTAGAAGCTCTAAACTAGTAATTGAAGCTAGTGCGTGCATTCTGTGCCTACATGCAAATAAAATTTTATTTCATGCTCTATGTACATTTACTCTTACAATTGACAACTTTCTCTCACTAAGAAAGAAGCTTTTCGTCATGCATCCACTTCAAAAAACACAGCTTAGTGTTCTAACACATGATTCTGTGCCTTGAAATGACTGTCTGAAAATAAGCTCTGCTGTCTTCTGCATTGCAAATAAGGTTTTATTTCATGAGAAAGAAACGTCTTTCATGTACTTGAGCTTTACTCTTAAAATTGCATTAAGCAACCTTTCTGTCACTAGAGAAAGAAGCTTTTCAGCATCCGTGGCCTTGCATTCACTTCATTTGCTTAGTTGCACTAAACACAGCATTAGTGTTCTTATTAGAAGCTGTAAACTAGTGATTCTGTGCATTGAAGCTCTAACATGATTGCTCTGCAAAAAAGCTCTAACACATGAAAATCTGTCTTCTGCATTGCAAATAAGATTTTAATTTCATGAGAAAAGAAACCTCTTTCATCTTGAGCTTTATCTTAAAATTGTTTACAACTTTCTCTCACTAAGAAAGCTTTATCTGTGGCTTATCCAATTTGCTTATTGCACTTTAGCTTAAAGCTGTTAGTGATTCTGTGCTTGAAGCAACTGACTTGAAAATAAAGAAGAAAATCTGTTTCTGCAGCAAATCATTTTATTTCGAGAAAGAAACGTGTACTTGAGCTTTACTCTTTGCATTTAGCTTTCTCTCACTGAGAAAGAAGCTTTTCAGCATTGGCCTTGCAGCTTAGCACTATAATACAGCATTAGTGTTCTTAGAAGCTGTAAACTAGTGATTCTGTGCCTTGAAGCTCTAACATGACTTGCTCTGAAAATAAGCTCTAACACATGAAAATCTGTCTTCTGCATTGCAAATAAGATTTTATTTCATGAGAAAGAAATATCTTTTATGTACTTGAGCTTTACTCTTAAAATTGCATTTAGCAACTTTCTCTCACTGAGAAAGAAGCTTTTTTTAGCAGCATCCGTGTACCTTGCAATCCTCTTCATTTGCTTAGTTGCACTAAACACAGCATTAGTGTTCTTAGAAGCTGTAAACTAGTGATTCTGTGCCTTGAAGCTCTAGACTGCTCTGCATCTCACATGAAAATGTTCATTGCAAATAAACATTTTATTTCATGCGTCTTTTCAACAGCTGCACAACTTGAGAAAGAAGCTTTTCTCCGATTCTCTTCCTTTGCTTAACTTAATAAGCTTAGTGTTCTTAAAGCAAACAGTGAATTGAAGCTCTAACATGTTGCTTCTGCATCTGAAAATCATTGCAAATAACATTTCATTTTCATGAGAAAAGAAACGTCTTTTTCATGTACTTGAGCTTTACTCTTAAAATTGCATTTAGCAACTTTCTCTCACTGAAGAAAGAAGCTTTTGCATCAATCCGTGGCCTTGCATCCACTTCATTTGCTTAGTTGCACTAAACACAGCATTAGTGTTCTTAGAATGCTGTTAAACTAGTGATTCTGTGCATTGAAGCTCTAACATGACTTGCTCTGAAATAAGCTCTAACACATGAAAATCTGTCTTCTGCATTGCAAATAACAATTTTATTTCATGAGAAAGAAACGTCTTTCATGTACTTGAGCTTTACTCTTAAAATTGCATTTAGCAACTTTCTCTCACTGAAGAAAGAAGCTTTTCAGCATCCGTGTCCTTGCATCCTCTTCAATTTGCTTAGTTGCACTAAACACAGCATTAGTGTTCTTAGAAGCTGTAAACTAGTGATTCTGTGTCATTGAAGCTCTAACATGACTTGCTCTGAAAATAAGCTCTAACACATGAAAATCTGTCTTCTGCATTGCAAATAAGATTTTATTTCATGAGAAAGAAACGTCTTTCATGTACTTGAGCTTTACTCTTAAAATTGCATTTAGCAACTTTCTCTCACTGAGAAAGAAGCTTTTCAGCATCTGTGGCTTGCATCCATTTGCTTCATAAACACAGCATTGTGTTCTTAGTGTGCCACTAAACACAGCATTAGTGTTCTTAGAAGCTGTAAACTAGTGATTCTGTGCCTTGAACTCTAACATGACTTGCTCTGAAAATAAGCTCTAACACATGAAAATCTGTCTTCTGCATTGCAAATAACATTTCATTTCATGAGAAAGAAACGTCTTTCATGTACTTGAGCTTTACTCTTAAAATTGCATTTAGCAACTTTCTCTCACTGAGAAAGAAGCTTTTCAGCATCTGTGGCCTTGCATCCACTTCATTTGCTTAGTTGCACTAAACACAGCATTAGTGTTCTTAGAAGCTGTAAACTAGTGATTCTGTGCCTTGAAGCTCTAACATGACTTGCTCTGAAAATAAGCTCTAACACATGAAAATCTGTCTTCTGCATTGCAAATAACATTTTATTTCATGAGAAAGAAACGTCTTTCATGTACTTGAGCTTTACTCTTAAAATTGCATTTAGCAACTTTCTCTCACTGAGAAAGAAGCTTTTCATCATCTGTGGGCTTGCATCCACTTCATTTGCTTAGTTGCACTAAACACAGCATTAGTGTTCTTAGAAGCTGTAAACTAGTGATTCTGTGCATTGAGCTCTAACATGACTTGCTGTGCAAAAAAGCTCTAACACATGAAAATCTGTCTTCTGCATTGCAAATAACATTTTATTTCATGAGAAAGAAACGTCTTTCATGTACTTGAGCTTTACTCTTAAAATTGCATTAAGCAACTTTCTCTCACTAAGAAAGAAGCTTTTCAGCATCCGTGGCCTTGCATCCACTTCATTTGCTTAGTTGCACTAAACACAGCATTAGTGTTCTTAGAAGCTGTAAACTAGTGATTCTGTGCATTGAAGCTCTAACATGACTTGCTCTGAAAATAAGCTCTAACACATGAAAATCTGTCTTCTGCATTGCAAATAACATTTCATTTTATGAGAAAGAAACGTCTTTCATGTACTTGAGCTTTACTCTTAAAATTGCATTTAGCAACTTTCTCTCACTAAGAAAGAAGCTTTTCAGCATCCGTGGCCTTGCATTCTCTTAATTTGCTTAGTTGCACTAAACACAGCATTAGTGTTCTTAGAAGCTCTAAACTAGTGATTCTGTGCATTGAAGCTCTAACATGACTTGCTCTGCAAAAAAGCTCTAACACATGAAAATCTGTCTTCTGCATTGCAAATAAAATTTTATTTCATGAGAAAGAAACGTCTTTCATGTACTTGAGCTTTACTCTTAAAATTGCATTTAGCAACTTTCTCTCACTGAGAAAGAAGCTTTTCAGCATCTGTGGCCTTGCATCCTCTTCATTTGCTTAGTTGCACTAAACACAGCATTAGTGTTCTTAGAAGCTGTAAACTAGTGATTCTGTGCCTTGAAGCTCTAACATGACTTGCTCTGAAAATAAGCTCTAACACATGAAAATCTGTCTTCTGCATTGCAAATAACATTTCATTTCATGAGAAAGAAACGTCTTTCATGTACTTGAGCTTTACTCTTAAAATTGCATTAAGCAACTTTCTGTCACTGAGAAAGAAGCTTTTCAGCATCCGTGGCCTTGCATTCTCTTCATTTGCTTAGTTGCACTAAACACAGCATTAGTGTTCTTAGAAGCTCTAAACTAGTGATTCTGTGCATTGAAGCTCTAACATGACTTGCTCTGCAAAAAAGCTCTAACACATGAAAATCTGTCTTCTGCATTGCAAATAACATTTCATTTCATGAGAAAGAAACGTCTTTCATGTACTTGAGCTTTACTCTTAAAATTGCATTTAGCAACTTTCTCTCACTAAGAAAGAAGCTTTTCATCATCTGTGGGCTTGCATCCACTTCATTTGCTTAGTTGCACTAAACACAGCATTAGTGTTCTTAGAAGCTGTAAACTAGTGATT
This sequence comes from Schizothorax lantsangensis, assembly GCA_027422415.1. Classification (NCBI taxonomy): domain Eukaryota; kingdom Metazoa; phylum Chordata; class Actinopteri; order Cypriniformes; family Cyprinidae; genus Schizothorax; species Schizothorax lantsangensis. Next base: position 5,115,649 of record CM049847.1, on the reverse strand, counting down.
CTGTGCCTTGAAGCTCTAACATGACTTGCTCTGAAGATAAGCTCTAACACATGAAAATCTGTCTTCTGCATTGCAAATAAGATTTTATTTCATGAGAAAGAAACGTCTTTCATGTACTTGAGCTTTACTCTTAAAATTGCATTAAGCAACTTTCTCTCACTAAGAAAGAAGCTTTTCAGCATCTGTGTCCTTGCATCCTCTTCATTTGCTTAGTTGCACTAAACACAGCATGTGTTCTTAGAAGCTCTAAACTAGTGATTCTGTGCATTGAAGCTCTAACATGACTTGCTCTGCAAAAAAGCTCTAACACATGCTGTCTTCTGCATTGCAATAACACAATTCACGAAAAGAAATTCAGCATCTGTGTCTTGCATCCTCTTCATTTGCTTAGTTGCAAAACACAGCATAACTGTAAACTAGTGATTCTGTGCATTGAAGCTCTATGACTTGCTCTGCAAAAAAGCTCTAACACATGAAAATCTGTCTTCTGCATTGCAAATAACTTTCATTTCATTAGAAAGAAAATGTTTTCATGTACTTGAGCTTTGCTCTTAAAATTGCATTTAGCAACTTTCTCTCACTGAGAAAGAAGCTTTTCAGCATCTGTGGCTTGCATCCTCTTCATTTGCTTAGTTGCACTAAACACAGCATTAGTGTTCTTAGAAGCTGTAAACTAGTGATTCTGTGCCTTGAAGCTCTAACATGACTTGCTCTGAAAATAAGCTCTAACACATGAAAATCTGTCTTCTGCATTGCAAATAACATTTCATTTCATGAGAAAGAAACCTCTTTCATGTACTTGAGCTTTACTCTTAAAATTGCATTTAGCAACTTTCTCTCACTAAGAAAGAAGCTTTTCATCATCCGTGGCCTTGCATTCTCTTCGTTTGCTTAGTTGCACTAAACACAGCATTAGTGTTCTTAGAAGCTGTAAACTAGTGATTCTGTGCATTGAAGCTCTAACATGACTTGCTCTGAAGATAAGCTCTAACACATGAAAATCTGTCTTCTGCATTGCAAATAAGATTTTATTTCATGAGAAAGAAACGTCTTTCATGTACTTGAGCTTTACTCTTAAAATTGCATTTAGCAACTTTCTCTCACTGAGAAAGAAGCTTTTCAGCATCCGTGGCCTTGCATCCACTTCATTTGCTTAGTTGCACTAAACACAGCATTAGTGTTCTTAGAAGCTCTAAACTAGTGATTCTGTGCATTGAAGCTCTAACATGACTTGCTCTGCAAAAAAGCTCTAACACATGAAAATCTGTCTTCTGCATTGCAAATAACATTTCATTTCATGAGAAAGAAACGTCTTTCATGTACTTGAGCTTTACTCTTAAAATTGCATTTAGCAACTTTCTCTCACTAAGAAAGAAGCTTTTCAGCATCTGTGGCCTTGCATCCACTTCATTTGCTTAGTTGCACTAAACACAGCATTAGTGTTCTTAGAAGCTGTAAACTAGTGATTCTGTGCATTGAGCTCTAACATGACTTGCTGTGCAAAAAAGCTCTAACACATGAAAATCTGTCTTCTGCATTGCAAATAAGATTTTATTTCATGAGAAAGAAACGTCTTTCATGTACTTGAGCTTTACTCTTAAAATTGCATTTAGCAACTTTCTCTCACTAAGAAAGAAGCTTTTCATCATCTGTGGCCTTGCATCCACTTCATTTGCTTAGTTGCACTAAACACAGCATTAGTGTTCTTAGAAGCTCTAAACTAGTGATTCTGTGCATTGAAGCTCTAACATGACTTGCTGTGCAAAAAAGCTCTAACACATGAAAATCTGTCTTCTGCATTGCAAATAACATTTTATTTCATGAGAAAGAAACCTCTTTCATGTACTTGAACATTTCAACTTTCTCTCACTGAGAAAGAAATTTTCAGCATCTGTGTCCTTGCATCCTCTTCATTTGCTTAGTTGCACTAAACACAGCATTAGTGTTCTTAGAAGCTCTAAACTAGTGATTCTGTGCATTGAAGCTCTAACATGACTTGCTCTGCAAAAAAGCTCTAACACATGAAAATCTGTCTTCTGCATTGCAAATAACATTTCATTTCATGAGAAAGAAACGTCTTTCATGTACTTGAGCTTTACTCTTAAAATTGCATTTAGCAACTTTCTCTCACTGAGAAAGAAGCTTTTCAGCATCCGTGGCCTTGCATTCTCTTCATTTGCTTAGTTGCACTAAACACAGCATTAGTGTTCTTAGAAGCTCTAAACTAGTGATTCTGTGCATTGAGCTCTAACATGACTTGCTCTGAAAATAAGCTCTAACACATGAAAATCTGTCTTCTGCATTGCAAATAACATTTCATTTCATGAGAAAGAAACGTCTTTCATGTACTTGAGCTTTACTCTTAAAATTGCATTTAGCAACTTTCTCTCACTAAGAAAGAAGCTTTTCATCATCTGTGGCCTTGCATCCACTTCATTTGCTTAGTTGCACTAAACACAGCATTAGTGTTCTTAGAAGCTGTAAACTAGTGATTCTGTGCATTGAAGCTCTAACATGACTTGCTCTGAAAATAAGCTCTAACACATGAAAATCTGTCTTCTGCATTGCAAATAACATTTTATTTCATGAGAAAGAAACGTCTTTCATGTATTTGAGCTTTACTCTTAAAATTGCATTTAGCAACGTTTTCTCACTGAGAAAGAAGCTTTTCAGCATCTGTGTCCTTGCATCCTCTTCATTTGCTTAGTTGCACTAAACACAGCATTAGTGTTCTTAGAAGCTGTAAACTAGTGATTCTGTGCATTGAAGCTCTAACATGACTTGCTCTGCAAAAAAGCTCTAACACATGAAAATCTGTCTTCTGCATTGCAAATAACATTTTATTTCATGAGAAAGAAACGTCTTTCATGTACTTGAGCTTTACTCTTAAAATTGCATTTAGCAACTTTCTCTCACTAAGAAAGAAGCTTTTCATCATCTGTGGGCTTGCATCCACTTCATTTGCTTAGTTGCACTAAACACAGCATTAGTGTTCTTAGAAGCTGTAAACTAGTGATTCTGTGCCTTGAAGCTCTAACATGACTTGCTCTGAAAATAAGCTCTAACACATGAAAATCTGTCTTCTGCATTGCAAATAACATTTTTTTCATGAGAAAGAAACCTCTTTCATGTACTTGAGCTTTACTCTTAAAATTGCATTAAGCAACTTTCTGTCACTGAGAAAGAAGCTTTTCAGCATCCGTGGCCTTGCATTCTCTTCCTTTGCTTAGTTGCACGTAATACAGCATTAGTGTTCTTAGAAGCTCTAAACTAGTTATTCTGTGCATTGAAGCTCTAACATGACTTGCTGTGCAAAAAAGCTCTAACACATGAAAATCTGTCTTCTGCATTGCAAATAAAATTTTATTTCATGAGAAAGAAACGTCTTTCATGTACTTGAGCTTTACTCTTAAAATTGCATTTAGCAACTTTCTCTCACTGAGAAAGAAGCTTTTCAGCATCTGTGGCCTTGCATCCACTTCATTTGCTTAGTTGCACTAAACACAGCATTAGTGTTCTTAGAAGCTGTAAACTAGTGATTCTGTGCCTTGAAGCTCTAACATGACTTGCTCTGAAAATAAGCTCTAACACATGAAAATCTGTCTTCTGCATTGCAAATAAGATTTTATTTCATGAGAAAGAAACGTCTTTCATGTACTTGAGCTTTGCTCTTAAAATTGCATTTAGCAACTTTCTCTCACTGAGAAAGAAGCTTTTCAGCATCTGTGTCCTTGCATCCTCTTCATTTGCTTAGTTGCACTAAACACAGCATTAGTGTTCTTAGAAGCTCTAAACTAGTGATTCTGTGCATTGAAGCTCTAACATGACTTGCTCTGCAAAAAAGCTCTAACACATGAAAATCTGTCTTCTGCATTGCACATAACATTTCATTTCTTTCACGAGCTTTACTCTTAAAATTGCAGCAACTTTCTCTCACTAATTTTCAGCATCTGTGTCCTTGCATCCACTTCATTTGCTTAGTTGCACTAAACACAGCATTAGTGTTCTTAGAAGCTGTAAACTAGTGATTCTGTGCATTGAAGCTCTAACATGACTTGCTCTGAAAATAAGCTCTAACACATGAAAATCTGTCTTCTGCATTGCAAATAACATTTCATTTCATGAGAAAGAAACGTCTTTCATGTACTTGAGCTTTACTCTTAAAATTGCATTTAGCAACTTTCTCTCACTGAGAAAGAAGCTTTTCAGCATCTGTGGCCTTGCATCCACTTCATTTGCTTAGTTGCACTAAACACAGCATTAGTGTTCTTAGAAGCTGTAAACTAGTGATTCTGTGCATTGAAGCTCTAACATGACTTGCTGTGCAAAAAAGCTCTAACACATGAAAATCTGTCTTCTGCATTGCAAATAACATTTCATTTCATGAGAAAGAAACGTCTTTCATGTACTTGAGCTTTACTCTTAAAATTGCATTTAGCAACTTTCTCTCACTGAGAAAGAAGCTTTTCAGCATCTGTGTCCTTGCATCCTCTTCATTTGCTTAGTTGCACTAAACACAGCATTAGTGTTCTTAGAAGCTGTAAACTAGTGATTCTGTGCATTGAAGCTCTAACATGACTTGCTCTGAAAATAAGCTCTAACACATGAAAATCTGTCTTCTGCATTGCAAATAACATTTCATTTCATGAGAAAGAAACGTCTTTCATGTACTTGAGCTTTACTCTTAAAATTGCATTTAGCAACTTTCTCTCACTAAGAAAGAAGCTTTTCATCATCTGTGGGCTTGCATCCACTTCATTTGCTTAGTTGCACTAAACACAGCATTAGTGTTCTTAGAAGCTGTAAACTAGTGATTCTGTGCCTTGAAGCTCTAACATGACTTGCTCTGAAAAAAGCTCTAACACATGAAAATCTGTCTTCTGCATTGCAAATAACATTTTATTTCATGAGAAAGAAACCTCTTTCATGTATTTGAGCTTTACTCTTAAAATTGCATTTGGCAACTTTCTCTCACTAAGAAAGAAGCTTTTCATCATCTGTGTCCTTGCATCCTCTTCATTTGCTTAGTTGCACTAAACACAGCATTAGTGTTCTTAGAAGCTCTAAACTAGTGATTCTGTGCATTGAAGCTCTAACATGACTTGCTCTGCAAAAAAGCTCTAACACATGAAAATCTGTCTTCTGCATTGCAAATAACATTTTATTTCATGAGAAAGAAACGTCTTTCATGTACTTGAGCTTTACTCTTAAAATTGCATTTAGCAACTTTCTCTCACTGAGAAAGAAGCTTTTCAGCATTCCGCAGCCTTACATTCTCTTCATTTGCTTAGTTGCACTAAACACAGCATTAGTGTTCTTAGAAGCTGTAAACTAGTGATTCTGTGCATTGAAGCTCTAACATGACTTGCTCTGAAAATAAGCTCTAACACATGAAAATCTGTCTTCTGCATTGCAAATAACATTTCATTTCATGAGAAAGAAACGTCTTTCATGTACTTGAGCTTTACTCTTAAAATTGCATTTAGCAACTTTCTCTCACTGCATCCCTTGCATTCATTTGCTTAGTTGCACTAAACACAGCATTAGTGTTCTTAGAAGCTGTAAACTAGTGATTCTGTGCATTGAAGCTCTAACATGACTTGCTCTGCAAAAAAGCTCTAACACATGAAAATCTGTCTTCTGCATTGCAAATAACATTTCATTTCATGAGAAAGAAACGTCTTTCATGTACTTGAGCTTTACTCTTAAAATTGCATTTAGCAACTTTCTCTCACTAAGAAAGAAGCTTTTCATCATCTGTGGGCTTGCATCCACTTCATTTGCTTAGTTGCACTAAACACAGCATTAGTGTTCTTAGAAGCTGTAAACTAGTGATTCTGTGCCTTGAAGCTCTAACATGACTTGCTCTGAAAATAAGCTCTAACACATGAAAATCTGTCTTCTGCATTGCAAATAACATTTCATTTCATGAGAAAGAAACCTCTTTCATGTACTTGAGCTTTACTCTTAAAATTGCATTTAGCAACTTTCTCTCACTGAGAAAGAAGCTTTTCAGCATCTGTGGCCTTGCATCCTCTTCATTTGCTTAGTTGCACTAAACACAGCATTAGTGTTCTTAGAAGCTCTAAACTAGTGATTCTGTGCATTGAAGCTCTAACATGACTTGCTCTGCAAAAAAGCTCTAACACATGAAAATCTGTCTTCTGCATTGCAAATAACATTTCATTTCATGAGAAAGAAACGTCTTTCATGTACTTGAGCTTTACTCTTAAAATTGCATTTAGCAACTTTCTCTCACTGAGAAAGAAGCTTTTCAGCATCTGTGGCCTTGCATCCTCTTCATTTGCTTAGTTGCACTAAACACAGCATTAGTGTTCTTAGAAGCTGTAAACTAGTGATTCTGTGCATTGAAGCTCTAACATGACTTGCTGTGCAAAAAAGCTCTAACACATGAAAATCTGTCTTCTGCATTGCAAATAACATTTTATTTCATGAGAAAGAAACCTCTTTCATGTACTTGAGCTTTACTCTTAAAATTGCATTTAGCAACTTTCTCTCACTAAGAAAGAAGCTTTTCATCATCTGTGGGCTTGCATCCTCTTCATTTGCTTAGTTGCACTAAACACAGCATTAGTGTTCTTAGAAGCTGTAAACTAGTGATTCTGTGCATTGAGCTCTAACATGACTTGCTGTGCAAAAAAGCTCTAACACATGAAAATCTGTCTTCTGCATTGCAAATAACATTTTATTTCATGAGAAAGAAACCTCTTTCATGTACTTGAGCTTTACTCTTAAAATTGCATTAAGCAACTTTCTGTCACTGAGAAAGTAGCTTTTCAGCATCCGTGGCCTTGCATTCTCTTAGTTTGCTTAGTTGCACTAAACACAGCATTAGTGTCCTTAGAAGCTCTAAACTAGTTATTCTGTGCATTGAAGCTCTAACATGACTTGCTGTGCAAAAAAGCTCTAACACATGAAAATCTGTCTTCTACATTGCAAATAAAATTTTATTTCATGAGAAAGAAACGTCTTTCATGTACTTGAGCTTTACTCTTAAAATTGCATTTAGCAACTTTCTCTCACTGAGAAAGAAGCTTTTCAGCATCTGTGGCCTTGCATCCACTTCATTTGCTTAGTTGCACTAAACACAGCATTAGTGTTCTTAGAAGCTGTAAACTAGTGATTCTGTGCCTTGAAGCTCTAACATGACTTGCTCTGCAAAAAAGCTCTAACACATGAAAATCTGTCTTCTGCATTGCAAATAACATTTCATTTCATGAGAAAGAAACGTCTTTCATGTACTTGAGCTTTACTCTTAAAATTGCATTTAGCAACTTTCTCTCACTGAGAAAGAAGCTTTTCATCATCTGTGGGCTTGCATCCACTTCATTTGCTTAGTTGCACTAAACACAGCATTAGTGTTCTTAGAAGCTGTAAACTAGTGATTCTGTGCACTGAAGCTCTAACATGACTTGCTCTGCAAAAAAGCTCTAACACATGAAAATCTGTCTTCTGCATTGCAAATAAGATTTTATTTCATGAGAAAGAAACGTCTTTCATGTACTTGAGCTTTACTCTTAAAATTGCATTAAGCAACTTTCTCTCACTAAGAAAGAAGCTTTTCATCATCTGTGGGCTTGCATCCACTTCATTTGCTTAGTTGCACTAAACACAGCATTAGTGTTCTTAGAAGCTGTAAACTAGTGATTCTGTGCATTGAGCTCTAACATGACTTGCTGTGCAAAAAAGCTCTAACACATGAAAATCTGTCTTCTGCATTGCAAATAACATTTTATTTCATGAGAAAGAAACCTCTTTCATGTACTTGAGCTTTACTCTTAAAATTGCATTAAGCAACTTTCTGTCACTGAGAAAGAAGCTTTTCAGCATCCGTGGCTTGCATTCTCTTCCTTTGCTTAGTTGCACTAAACACAGCATTAGTGTTCTTAGAAGCTCTAAACTAGTGATTTCTGTGCATTGAAGCTCTAACATGATTTGCTCTGCAAAAAAGCTCTAACACATGAGAATCTGTCTACTGCATTGCAAATAAAATTTTATTTCATGAGAAAGAAACGTCTTTTATGTACTTGAGCTTTGCTCTTAAAATTGCATTTAGCAACTTTCTCTCACTAAGAAAGAAGCTTTTCGTCATCTGTGGCCTTGCATCCACTTCATTTGCTTAGTTGCACTAAACACAGCATTAGTGTTCTTAGAAGCTCTAAACTAGTGATTCTGTGCATTGAAGCTCTAACATGATTTGCTCTGCAAAAAAGCTCTAACACATGAAAATCTGTCTTCTGCATTGCACATAACATTTCATTTCATGAGAAAGAAAGAAACATCTTTTATGTACTTGAGTTTTACTATTAAAAATGCATTAAGCAACTTTCTATCACTGAGAAAGAAGCTTTTCAGCATCCGTGGCCTTGCATTCTCTTCATTTGCTTAGTTGCACTAAACACAGCATTAGTGTTCTTAGAAGCTCTAATCTAGTGTTCCCTGTCGATACTCCACTCGTACTGTGTCTTGATAAATACGCATATGGGAAAATACTTTTTTTCTCCTGAACTGAAGCCTTATTCAATCACGCAGTGAAACTGCACGACTATTGGTTCGTGCAGTGAGTAAAAAACGAACCAATGGGTCGGCAGCGGAGCTGCACGAGCCTATGGCGACGAAACCCACCAGATCCCGCCAGAATGGGTCTGGCTATATTAGCGGCCGTTTCGCCATAGGTTCCTCAGATTTATTCTCCTTCAGCGACGATGACTTCGTCTCCTCTGATCCCAGAAGCCTGCTCGCCATTGACCTCAAATCTGCTCGGCTGATCCGCCGCCTTTTCCTCACGCACCAGCATCGCAGCAGTTCCGGTCCCGTTCGCTGCCGCCATCCGGTGAGTGCTCTAAAAAGAGCAAATTTCTCGCCGTTGTTGCAAATGCCGCGACCGCGAGTGTGGCTCGTGCAGGGTATTCTGCACGATGCAGAAGAGCAGTGAGTGCGCCGCCTGTGTGGGTCATGCCCACACAAAACCTGTGCGCTCACCGAGATGGAATGTTCGTTCAGAGTATAAGTCTCGCTTTTCTCTGCTCGCTGATCGCCTTCTACAAAGGCAGCTCCGCTCTCCCATTTCTCCTATCTCAGCAAAGCCCGGAGAATGAAACATCAGGTCCATGGAGCTGAGCAACCGGTTTGAATGATCCCACGCCGGCTCAAGAGCCCGCATGCTCATTTTTCCCGCAGCGCTCTGATCCGCCGGTGTTCACACGTGGGAACCAGAGCTCCTCATTCATTGAGCGGCTCTATCCTCTTGGGCGGTTCGGAGTGGAAAGCTATGTGTGTGCGTCGCTGAAGCTGCGCCCACACAGGCAGCCTGCTTTCACCGAAAGCCGGACTCCGTCCTGATTTGCTTGCGGGTCCTCTATATAGCAGGCCCCGCCTCCCTGCTCTCATGTTTCTCTTCTCCCAGTCACCTCGGAGAGAAGAAGATTGAGCTCGCGAGGCCGAGCGATCAGGCTTGAGTGATCTGCACGCCAGCATATCCCGCCTGCTCACTTTGATCTGCCAGCGCGTGTGTAACACGTAATAATTAGCACCCCTCATTGAGTGGTTCAATCCTTCTGTGCAGATCATAGAATGCTGCGCTGGGCGGCCCAGCCTCTCACGTTTCTCTTCTCTCAGTCACCTCAGACAAGAGTCGGTAAAATTGCGGGGCTGAGCGTTCAGGCTTGAGTGATTTTTCGCGCTGGCATAGCCCCGCCTGTTTCACTCTGCACACAGCCCTTTGATCCGTCAGTGTGTTTACACTAAGGATTAGTGCCTCTTGCAGCTTTTTGATCTGCCAGCGCTGCTTTCATTATGATAGCATCAGTCTGCCGCGCTGACGGTTCCCCTTCTTCAATGAAGGTGGCCCCGCCTCCCCTGCTCTAGTGTTTCTCCCCTCCCAGTTATCTTGGAGAAGAAACGGCATGTTCAAGGGTTTGAATCAAGCTTGAGTGAATTTATGCTGGCGCAGCCCTGCCTTTCACTCTCAACTCAGCTCTTTAATCTGCCAGCGCTCTCTGCTTCGCTCGCGGCTCGCCTTCTTCAGTGAAGGTGGCCCCTCCCCTCGTCCGCTACGAGCGGATCTGGGAGGATGCGCGCAGCACTTTTGATCTGCTGGTGTGTTACACATAATGATAATCAATACCCCTCTTCTAATGAGCTGTTTGATCTTTTAAGGCAGATCGAAAGAAAAGGCTGTCATTATGATTATAACTGACAGCTTCAGACTCCTGACGCTTCTGGGCCGTGCCCACGGGGGCTGAATGCTCTCGTTACAAACGCATCGAGTCTAGCGCCCCCAAACGGCCGCTGTCACGCCTCCAAGCACCCCGTTTAGCTCCGGGTGTTGACGGCAATGTGTTTGTGGTAAATACTGTTGTGAACACTGGGCCCATTCAGATAGCGCCCACACAACTGATCGCTGTTATGGCGAGGAACATAAAACACAAACATTTTCAAAAAGAGAGCACATTCCTCTCCCTCTTATCACGAGCTTCAGGTCCCCGCTAGGCGGCCTGCCACTCGAAACGATTCAACCCCTCGCCACATGGGCCGAGGACTGGCAGGCCATCCCCGTAGTGTCAGACTGGGTTATGGGGACAATAAAACGAGGTTACTCACTGCAATTCGCTCAAAGACCCCCGCGCTTCAGCGGTGTGGTTCCCACCTCTGTTCAGAGCAAAGACTCACACGTCCTGCGCTCCAAGGTGATGACTTTGCTGGCTAAGGGCGCCGTAGAAACGGTCCCTCCAGCCCAGAGCGAGTCAGGTTTCTACAGCCGTTACTTCCTCGTCCCTAAAAAGGATGACGGCCCCCGGCCCGTCCTCAATCTCAGACACCTGAATCGCGCCCTCATAAAGAGGTCATTCAGGATGATCATGCTGAAGCAGATCCTCTTTCAAATTCGCACAGGGGACTGGTTCTTTCTCTGGACCTGAAAGACCATCCTTTCACATCCAGATAGCCCCCATCACAGAGGGAGTGGCTTGTCAGTACACGGTCCTTCCTTGGACTGTCTCTGGCCCCCTGCACCTTTACGAAGTGCATGGGCGTGGCTCTTTCCCCTATATGACAGATGGGAATCCGCATTTTCAACTACCTCGACGACTGGCTCGTTCTGGCCCAGTCGGAGGTGGAGCTACTATCGCACAGAACCCTCCTCCTCAGCCACCTAAAGCGCCTGGGACTCAGGGTAAATTTTTCCTCCAAACTTAATGGGGCCTCCAAAGATTCTTTATCCATCTGTGAGATCCGAGGCAGTTCCACTTTATCTAAATACTGCTTACAAATTGCTTCATCAAAATCTGTTTCGGCTTTATACAGATTTGTGTAAAAACCTTTAAATATTTCATTAATTGCCACAGGTTTCGTGGTGACCTGATCATCCGATGATTTTATTGCGCAAATATATGCCTTAGACTCACATTCTTTCAACCTAAGGGCCAATAAATGACTAGGTTTCTCTGATTCGAAATAATATTTTTGCCTAGTCCTATGTAAAATAAATTCCGCCTTTGAGTGTGAAAGTAAATCATATTCTTCTTTTAATGAGGACAGCTGGGTAGCCTGTTGCTCAGTAAAACGTTGTTTTTGTAGGTTTTGTAATGATTGGATTTTATTTTCTAATTGTGTAAACTGGTGAGTTTTCTCTTTGGCAAGAGTAGAAGAGAAAGATATACAGAAACCTCGTATAGCACACTTAGTCGTTTCCCACAGTATTTGAGGATCCACATCAGAGGGCATATTAATTTCAAGAAATTCCTTAATATATTCTTTTAGAGAAGTAATGAAAGTCTGATTACTTAATAATGATATGTTAAAGCGCCATCTAGGAGACTTGGCTTTACCATCGGAAAGAGGAACACTGCACAACACAGCAGAATGATCAGATAATAAAATTGGTAATATAGAGATGGCGGAATTAGACGAAATTAAAGATGGGCTGAGAAATATGTTGTCTATCCTAGAGAAAGTCTTTTGTCTATTAGAAAAAAAAGTGAAGTCCTTAGATTTAGTATTCTGAATTCTCCAAAGATCGATTAAGTTGAGCTCAGTGATAAATTTATTCAGTAATTTAGAGTAATTACTATATAGTTATTAAATAATAACTGTAAGGACCTTCCCAAATCAGAAACCATGGGTGGACAGAACAATCCGTGCTGCGGTTAACAAACGCACTGCCGCATACAACGAGGCTCTTTTGTCTTGAAATATGAGCGAGTACAAAGCATCGTGTTATGCTCTCCGACGTGCAGTAAGAGCCGCCAAACTCCGATACAAGGCGAGAATTGAGTCTCATTTTCAGCTCAATGACTCTCGACGCATGTCGCAGGGACTGAGGACCATCTGTGCCTTTGGAAATAAATCCTCCGCAGAGGTGAGAGCAGATCCGTTGCTGGCCGACGAGTTAAACACCTTCAACGGCCGCTTTGAATGCAATGCAAGCGGCAGCGCAACTCTGCCGATCAGCGTGTCAGGAAGCAGCAGGCAGATGCAGCGATAATCATGTGATCACCGTGTCAGAGGACGAGGTACGGAGGGCCCTAAAGCGTGTGAATGTCAGTAAAGCGGCCGGACCTGACGGGATTACTGGCTGTGTTCTGAGGTCCTGCGCTGATCAGCTTGCTGGTTTGTTTACTTCTATCTTCAATGAGTCCCTTGCTACCTCTGTGATTCCCACCTCCTTTAAAAAAATCTGTCATCATCCCTGTGCCTAAGAACAATAAACCCTCTTGTCTGAATGACTATCGTCCAGTTGCCCTCACATCAATAGTCATGAAGGTTTTTGAGAGACTTGTAAAGAGCCACATTTGCTCCTCCATCCCTGTTACTTTGGACCCTCTTCAGTTTGCCTATCGCCCCAATAGATCTACTGATGATGCCATCTCCCACGTCCTCCACTCCTCCCTCACACACATTGACAGCAACAATGGGAACTATGTAAGGCTGCTATTCATTGACTATAGCTCAGCTTTCAAAACTATATCCCCCATCAAGCTAGCTTCTAAACTCACAGACCTCGGCCTAAACCCTGGATTCAAGACTTCCTCACCGGCAGACCTCAAGTGGTGAAAGTTGGCCAGTTCATCTCAAACTCCATCACCCTGAATGTAGGAGCCCCACAGGGCTGTGTCCTGAGTCCCCTGCTCTACTCTCTCTACATACACAACTGCGTGTCCTCTCACAGCTCCACATCTATTATCAAATTTGCTGATGATACTGTGGTTCTGGGCCTCATTTCCAACAATGATGAGATCGCATATTTGGATGAGGTAGAGAGACTTACTTCATGGTGCCAGGACAACTGTCTCTCTCTGAATGTGAGCAAAACTAAAGAGCTGATTGTGGACTTCAGAAAGAGTCAGCAGTGGCCCTATACTCCTCTTATGATCAGTGGGACCCCTGTGGAGAGGGTGAGCAGCTTCAAGTACCTCGGTGTAAACATCTCCGAGAACCTGACTTGGACTACACACATTCAAACACAGGTTAAGAAAGCCAGGCAAAGACTGTACCATCTGCGACAGCTGAGCAAATGCAGGGTCTCACCAGCAATCCTAAAAACTTTCTATTCAGGGACCATAGAAAGTGTATTGACTCAATACACATTTCATCATTTCAGTGTGGTATGGAAACAGCTCCAATCAGGACTGTAAAGCCCTGCAGAGAGTTGTGCGCTTAGCTGAGCATATCTCAGGGTCTGCTCTCCCCTCCCTGCAGGACATCTACCTTAAACGCTGCAGAAGCAGAGCTGTCAAAATCATCAAGGACTCAAATCACCCTGGTAACCATCTCTTCATTTTGCTACCATCTGGTAAGCGCTTCCGTAGCCTGATGGCAAAAACTGAGAGACTTAGGAGGAGCTTCTTCCCCCAGGCCATCAGGCTCCTAAACTCCTAAACTCAAACTCGGTCTCATAACATCAACATGACTCTATTTAATAATCACTAATAATCAGTAAGTTATTAATAATTTTTCTACCATTCATATTGCTGCTATGTAAATACCCCGTACAACCTGTTTGCACATCTTCTTGCACATTCCTTCTTATATTATTATTTATTAAGTCTACAGTATACTTGTCAGGGTTCTGTTGTGTGAGTCATCTGTTCCTGCCTCCTGTGTCCATATTTGGTTTGTTTCCTGTCCTCGTCTGATGTCATTATGAGTTAATTCGTGTCCAGGTGTGTTTATGTGATTATGTGTTAATTACCTGTGTATATTAGTCCTGTCTTTTGAGTTTGATTTCGTCTGGTCTACTCGTTACTCCCAGTGTTTCCTGTCCATGTTAGTCATGCCTTGTCTTGCCCTGCCCTGATGTCTTATTAAAGACTATTATTTTGAGTTTACGTCCTCATCTGCGTGTCCTTGTTCCTCCCTGCTGTGTGCACCGTGACAGAAGACCAGACCCTAACCGTAAGCGGCGCCCCTTCACCTCGTTTTGTTTTGTTCATTTTTTGAAAAGTTTTTATTTGTTCCTGCGTTGTGTCTGTCCCGCGGCAAGGAAGTCGCCGCTCGTCATCCTGCCTTAGCCCGCGTCAAGGACGGCGTGGGAGTTCGGCGGGATCGCCACGAGTGCCGCGAGTCCTCTGGCCGCGATGCCCTCATGCCCGCCGATCGCCGGTGATATCCGCCGCCGGCGGTGGCTCTCCCAAGCCCGCCGGCTGGTTCCCGGGTTGCCGCTCCCCTAGGCACATGCGCGGGAGATCACGCCACCGGATCGCCGCTGACTCTATGCCCGCCGGCCCGCCTCTGACTCAATGCCCGCCGGATCGCCGCTGACTCAAAGCCCGCCGGATCGCCGCTGACTCAAGCCCACCGGATTGGCGCTGATTCATGCCCGCTGGCCGCCTCTATCCCTAGCCCCGTGGATCTAGTCCACCTGTTACGGCCAGGAGTGCCGTTTTTAAGTCGTGTTGTGCCCACAGGAACATTTTAACTCACCTTGTCTTGTCATGTCTTGTCCACGGAGACTCGTCTGGGGCAGGCGGCTCCTCTTGTTGTGGCCATGGAGGCCATTCTAGCCGCCTGCCCCCTTGTCGTGGAGGTGGAAGCGGTTCCTGTGGGATGTCCTGTCCTGTTTGTCTGTGTTTAGCCCCGGAGGGCTCCTGATACCCCCTCACTTCCCCAGGGAAATTTTTTGGGGGGGTAGAATGAGTTCCGGCTGTAGGGGCCGGGCCGAGGGGACAGAGGCCCCGAAGACCATCTGCCATGGCCTCCAGAGCTCCCAGCTCCGCCATGGCCTCCAGAGCTCCCAGCTCCACCATGGCCTCCTGAGCTCCCTGCACCGCCATGGCTTCCAGAGCTCCCAGCTCCGCCATGGTCCCTGTCTGTCTGTTCCGCTCTGGGGGTCCCCGTCCTGTGTTCCTGTCCGTGTTTGTCCTGAGGGGCCTCCAGAGCGCCCACCCCCCCTCCCCGGTGGAACTGTTACGGCGTGGGACACGCCTTCCGGGAGGGGGGAGTTATGTCAGGGTTCTGTTGTGTGTGTCATCTGTTCCTGCCTCCTGTGTCCATATTTGGTTTGTTTCCTGTCCTTGTCTGATGTCATTATGAGTTAATTCGTGTCCAGGTGTGTTTATGTGATTATGTGTTAATTACCCTGTGTATATTAGTCCTGTCTTTTGAGTTTGATTTCGTTTGGTCTACTCGTTACTCCCGGTGTTTCCTGTCCATGTTAGTCATGCCTTGTCTTGCCCTGCCCTGATGTCTTATTAAAGACTATTATTTTGAGTTTACGTCCTCGTCTGCGTGTCCTTGTTCCTCCCTGCTGTGTGCACTGTGACAATACTGTCCTGCACACTTACTTTTTTTGCTCATTTTATTTTATATTTTATTCTTTTTATTTTTTATTCTCTACTTCATTCATTTTTTTTTTATATATATTTATGTATATTCTTTGTGTTTGTATTCCATATAATTGCACTGTCCATGGAGCGGACCTGACTAACATTTCACTGCTGGTTATACTCTGTATAATTGTGTATGTGACAAATAAAAATCTTGAATCTTGAATCTAAATTTCAGAAGTGATCTCAATAACTTTACAAAATGTCCACCAAGTCAAATGCCTCAATATGAGCTCAAACATTTCTACCATATAATACGTATTAATAATAAAATGAGACAATTAATAATCAAGACTGAGTCATAAGCCATTTATGTGCCTTTCAGCAAAGAAAGCTCCAGGTTTACATTTTCTGTAAATCAGTTTTGATTAAGGCATCCGTACGGTTGCCGAGAGAGCTCAACACGCTGCAAATAGAAAAAACGCCTGCAAATTAAGAAAACATCTTCATAAATTTGACAACAAACGCGCTGCAAATGCTCACAACACAACCAAATAAAGAAACGCACTGCAAATACTCACAACACTACCAAACAAAGAAACACGCTGCAAATAAAATTCTTTATTTGTTGTGTTGTGAGCATTTGCAACGCATTTCTTTATTTGTTTGCGTTGTGAGCATTTGCAGCACCTGCTGTCAAACTGATGAAGATGTTTTCTTGATTTGCTGGTGCTTTTTCTATTTGCATGTTTTTCTGAAGTTGCAGCGCATTGAGCTCTCACGGCCACCGTACATCCGGTACATTACTATTTTCAAAAACAAATCATGTGCCTAAGTACATAAACATTGTCCTATAAAAAGTAACATTATCCTTATTTCTGCATAATTTCTCTCTCAATATAGCCTTTAACTCTGAATTTATGATTTCCCCCCTTTAATTAGTGCCTTTCAAGTACTTGTCTTGATGCACACTTTGTAAAGTTGTTGAGATCTTTTCTAAAGCTTTACAGGAGACAAATACGAGACCCCCAGACTATTTAGATAAAGATAAAAATCTAAGCACAGTGTGTGATGTTGTTGAGATCTCTTCTAAAACTTTAAAGGATACAAATGTGAGACCACCAGAGGCTTTAAACTAGGAGAAATATCTGAGCACAGTGTGTGATGTTGTTGAGATCTTGTTTGAAGCATTGGAGGAGACAAATTTGAGACCACCAGAGTCTTTAGCTAGGAAGAAAAATCTGAGCACAGTGTGTGATGTTGTTGAGATCTCTTTTAAAGCTTTAAAGGAGACCATTGTGAGAGTGTTAAAGAGTTTTTGTCTCAGTAGACACGTTTTAGAAGCAGGAGACTCAAGCAAAAATCTCACCTCATTTCTGTCTAGGAGAAATATTTGAGATGTTAAAGAGATCTAACTTTTGATTTTTCTTTCCTATGGGCATCTCTTTAACCTGGCTTACACATAACAGTAACACATTTCTATTATTCATAGAACTTATACATCATAATGGGTATATACAGAGCTAAATTCCCCTGCAACCATGGGTTACTCCACCTGACCGGGGTTAGGTGGGAACCTAGAATCTGCGCTTGAAACGCATTGCAGTTTCTATGCTGGACTTATGATGTTTTGGTTAAGTTCTATGTTTCATAGAAACTACCTTACTGATGGTCAGGACTGGACTCTTCGGACTTCGCCTCCGGGACTGGTCTCATGCGCAGGAACCATGGATGGGTGAGTTCTACGGAAAAACTGGTATTGTGTAACCATTCTTTGCAGTATTTCTGGGAAACCTGTCAGTTTTTGTTTCGACTCAGTGCAGTGATGACCTCCCTCTCGTGCTGAGAGTTAAGTTCTCCGCTCCCCAGAGCTCTGACAGCATATGGTAAGTGTGCACGCTAAGTCTCTGTGCACTTTTCTAAAACCCACGTTGTGGTAAGATCGCACATCAAGTGTTTTGCGTTCTTTTCTAAAACGAGGAGCTGCGAGCTGCGAGCTGCGGCTTCGTGCCCTTTCTTTGAGTTGGTCAGGCCCCGGTTTTCACCTTGGGCCCCACTCTACCTATGTATAGAGCATAAAGCCCCTCATCGTAGAGGGTCGTTTATGAGCACACTGCTCCCTGCCGAGCGCTGTGATTCAGCGGCCCCAGGTAGATTAGTAGTAAATACGCATCTGTACCCTACACTGAACTATGGAACATCTTCAGAACACTTGGAATATAGTGCACAAAATTTTATGGTGCTTTATAATGTTTTTGTGCCTTTTGTGGGGGTTAAAAATAACAGAATAGTATGCACAATAACAGATTTGTATCAGTCTCATCTGACCGATACCCGATCCAGCCGAAAATGCCAGTATCAGAGCCGATACCGATCCTGAGTATCGGATCGATGCATCCCTAGTTGGATTTCCCAATTCAACTCATAGCTAGATAGATATCAGTCAATAGTCTAATTTCAGAGCCTGTGAGTGATTTGTTTTTCCCCAGTCAGGAGGAATTTTGTTGAAATCGTTGATGATAGGGGTGGGCGATATGGCAAAAATATCATATCACGATTCACGTACAAAAAAGCCTTTCAAGGTAACAAAATATAAAAAAGAATAGTGGATATTTAGGCCAAATTAGGCCAAGATAAAAATTTTATTATTATAAAAATCTCATTATTGAAAATCTTATTATCTTATTATTAAAATCTTATTATTTTATCTTTGTTAGTAAAAAATGAGAACAAAGATACACATTACAAATACACATAATATACAAATAAAACAAACTGCTTTATTTTCAGGTACAATAGGTGTATTTAGCATTCAAGAAATTGAATGAACAAATATAAAAATGAAAGAAAAAACTATATAAGATTCCTATTAAAGCAACTGTATTAAAAGTTTTTCAGGCAAGAGTAGTGAGTGATTTTTATCTTTGTTTTTTGTTGTCTTATTATGATTACGTGGATAGTTCATCCAAAAATGAAAATGGTCATCTGTCTGAAATTAAGAAATTAATACAGGTTTGGGACCACATGTGAGTGAGTAAATAATGACAGAAATTAAATTTATGATCCCTTTAATGACTAGCGGCATAATGTTTAGTACAGTCCCTTTAAGACCTGCACAGGCACGCATCCTTTTTTCTCTTAACAGTTTACTTTCATTTTAGACATAACCAACTGTGGTTATATGTAAACCTTGTGTGTTTTGACAGTATTAGCGCAAAAGATAACTTAGTTTAGTAATCAGGCGCTGTTTGAAAGTGTGCATGCACTTCAAGTGTATGCGCTCAGAAAAAGTGCACGTCAGAACAGCACGTGAATGAAATGTTTAACCGGCAAGGCTTTAAAAACATGCAAATGTACTTATGTGATTGCAAATAAGTGCAGTCTCGTGAGTGTAACTCTACTGCAGAGTTAACATTTGATGTGAATGTATGTCGCATTGTACATTATATTGAGCCAGAGGTGCCAGAACTGCAGCTGATTGAATGTGCTCTGGAGCACGATACTACGACATTTCTTCAAAAGCAGATCGTGGAGCCATTTTTATCGTCCACGATCAAAAATTGTCATATTTTGAACCCTAGTTGATGCTCATATGGTCGTGGTATGAGAAAAATTACGAGCCGAGCAGAGTACCTCACGACTGTGATTTTCAATTCTCTCTTTACTGACACAAGCTTAGTTTAGTTCATGGAGCTTTTTCCTAAGGAGCTGATTATCTGAATCAAGTGTGATTAACAAGAGAGATATACAAAGTGTGCAGTGCTATGGGTCCCCAGGACCACAATTGTGAACCACTGCCTTTATGAGCACCTCCCGAGCTCTTGGTCGTTTTTAAATGTTTAAAAAATATAATAAAAAATATTGGAGTTGGCCTAAATTTGACCAATGTAAAGGTTCTCCCCTATTCCTAAATCACACACAACCACATCACTTTGCTGTTGCTGTGCACAGGATTTTTTTTTTTTTTTTTTTGAGACTATGGAGGCTTGACCTTGTTCTGTCTGGGGGATCTGGGGGCATGGTCTCGTGTAAGAAATTGTATTCATTTTAAAGTTACATTTTTCTATCTGGTGCATTTTGAGAGTTCAATATTAAGAGCTCCAACACATGCTCAGCGTGGAAATTTAACAAAGAAAAAAGTCAATGCAATGACTCAACCCTCTTTTTAGTAAATGTAGACCCTTAAGAGTTTTGTTAATAGGTTTTAAGCTAAATCTCCTAGTTAGAAACCTTATTGTAAAATACAATTCTCTGGGAAAATGGCCCCAGAATCTGCCTTTCCTTTAGAAGCTGGAGAACTACTTAAGATTTCAAAAGGAAGATTCACAGTTTGTGGCCACCATCAAAAAAAGTATTGGGTGACTTATCCAAATTGTCTATAAAATTATTTGTTTAATTATTTTTATTTGTTTATTTTTATGTAGATTCAAGGGAACGATGAAAAATAAGGAAGTCTGGGAACAACTAAAGAAGACAGCAGTGAGGGAAGGAAGTAATCATCAGAATGTAAGTTCTTTGAGAATGTGTGCATTGTTTATTACAAGTTGTGTTTTCATTTAAATGTAGCAATGTACACAGCTGGTAAAAAGATTGAAATATATTTTAAAGTATAATTTATTTCTGTGATCAAAGCTGAATTTATTTCTGTGATCAAAGCTGAATTTTCAGCATTATTACTCCAGTCTTCAGTGTCATATGATCCTTCAGAAATCATTCTAATATGCTGATTTGCTACTCAAGAAACATTTCTGATATTATCAATGTTGAAAACAGTTGTGCTGCCCAATATTGTTGTCTACACTACAGTTCAAAAGGTTTTTTTTTTTTGCGGGGGGGCATTAATAACAAGGATGCATAAAATTGAATTAAAGTGGTAGAAAATACTTTTATAATGTTACAAATTTTTTTTTTTTATGTTTTGAACTTTGTATACGAATAATGTGATTATTTCCAATAATCGCATTATGATGTTTACATGTCAAGAGCAAAGCTCTTCATTCCCATTTACATGCAATTTCTATTATTCGTATGATATGAAATGTGGTTATTTATTTACCTCCATTATTCACATAATGTTACCCCACTGCACAGCACAAATAATGAACTCAGAAAGAGTAGGTGTGTTACTGAGCAGAGACTGGTGGCAGCAAGTTGTGCAAGGCAGAAAACAGAGTTTAGCGATTCGGCTCTCCAGAATGCAAAGCTTTTTTCCATAGTTTCATAGTTACCAATAGAGTTCAGTGGAACTAACGACCATAGTTAGCTATCTATGTGTCACGTCAATCATGTACATCACGAGCACATGCACACTTTGGTCAGAGTGGCAATAATGTGATTAGGTGCATGTAAATGCACTGATTGATAACAATCAGAAACATTTCTCAAGCAGCAAATCAGTATATGAGAATGATCATGTGACACTGAAGACTGGAGTAAAGGCTACTGAAAAATTCAGCTTTGCCTCACAGGAATGAAATACATTTTAAAGTGTATTAGAAAAAGGGTATGAAAATGTTGTTTTCATTTTATTTTCTTATTTTTTTTCTTTTTTTACAATATTATTGTTTTGTACTGTAATTTTGATCAAATAAATGTATCCTTGGTGAGCAGAAAAACATGAAAGAAAAAACCCCCATAAAGATTCCAGATTTTTGACTGGTTGTGTACATACACTATATTGCCAAAAGTATTGGGTCGCCCCCTTCTAATGAACAGGTTTGACTACTTTAGTCATTTCTATGAGTACAAATCTTAATGTTAAAGCATATAATGATATTCTAGGAAATTGTGTGCTTCTAAAATTATAGCAACAGTTTGGACAGGACCCTTTTCTATTCTAACATGACAATGCCTCTGTGTATAAGGCAAGGTTCAAAAAGAAAATGATTGATTCAGTCAGTGTGGAAGAATTTGACTGGTCTGCATAAAACCAAGTCCTAATCCCAGTTTAACACCTCTGGTGTGACTGTAAAAGCAGACTTTGAGCCAAAAACTCATCACCAAACACCAATGACTTGTACATACACTATATAGACCAGGGGTGTCCAAACGCCCGCGGGCCTCAGCGATTTAAAAAATAATACGAATATGGCCCTTTAGGTAAAAATAGATGAAATTCAATAAATAACCATCGGGTGTCGCTATCACATGCAGCCAATGCAGTTAGTCAGACGTAGGCCTACGTTCAAATTAAGGGGCTAAAAACAACAAATTATTGTTCATCACATTCTGCTAAGTCATGGCGCAACAAAGAAAAAGGAAAATCGAAAGTGAATGCAGGAGATTTGAGACACGATGGGGAAATTAATATTTTTTCACGGAGGTGAGTGGGAAATGTGTCTGTTTAATTTGCCAGGAGTCCGTTGCGGAGATGAAGGAATATAATATTAAAAGACATTATGAAACAAAACATCAGTCTTTCAAATCTTACTCTAGTGCCGAGCGCGATCTAAAGGTGAAACAATTGTCAGCTGCCTTGTTAGCTCAACAACAACAAAAAAATTGTGCTAATAAAGCACAGGAAAATTCTACATCAGCTAGTTATGAGGTAGCTCACCTAATAGCGTGAAACGGAAAACCCTTCACTGAAGGCGAACTTATAAAGGAGTGTCTGATGAAAGTTGCCACTATTATTTGCCCAGAAAAGATGCAAGATTTTAAAAATATCAGTCTTTCAAGAAACACAGTCGGACAGAGAATTGAAGACTTGTCGGCAAATCTAAAAGAACAAGTGACAGACAAAGTACCCACGTTTGATTTTTATTCAATTGCGTGCGATGACAGCACTGATTCCACAGATACTGAAAACATGAATCTCTCTTGGGCCAAGCTCTGTGGCATTACAACGGCTGGAACGCCAGGAATGATCGGCGAGTGGAATGGAATGGCTTCCATGGTATGCAACAAAGTTCGCGAAAGTAGAGGTGAGGCTGTGAAAATGCACTGTATCATACACCAGGAAGCGCTCTGTGCCAAAGCCATCCAGATGAATGATGTGATGACCACTGTGGTGAAAACTATAAACTTGATTCGCTCAAGAGCGCTCAACCACAGATAATTCCGGTCATTTCTGTCTGATATTGATGCAGAATATGGTGAGGTAATATATCACTCTAACGTGCGGTGGCTGAGTCACGGCTCTGCTCTACAGCGGTTCTATTCGCTGCGGTCTGAAATTGAACAGTTTTTGAAAGAAAAAAATCTGACACTTGATCAGCTCAATGACCCTGACTGGCTGGCAGACCTTGCTTTTTTAGTTGATTTGACCAGTCACCTGAACGCACTGAATAAAAGCCTGCAAGGCAAGGACCAGCTAATATCGGAAATGTATGCGCACTTGAAATCCTTTGCTTTCAAGAGACAAATCAGTGACCACAATGCTGTGCACTTTCCTAGTTTGTCCGAAATCATCTCGAGTTTGTCAGACTCCAACATCCCTGGAGAAATGGATAAATATTCGACAGTGCTCACATCCATAATCACAGAATTGAATCAGCGTTTTCAAGATTTTTCCGCTATTGATAACGGCATCAAACTGTTCTCAACCCCTTTCTCTGTTGATGTAGAAGAAGTACAAGAGAATGTGCAGCTGGAACTCATAGAACTTCAGTGCGATGGTTCTCTTTGCAGCCGCCACCAGCTTCTTCCCCTGTCCGAGTTTTACAAGAGTTTGGAAACCTCCAGATTCCCCTTAATCAAACGTCACGCACAAAGAATGATGAGTCTGTTTGGCTCCACATACATATGTGAGCAGACATTTTCACTGATGACGCTGAACAAGAGTCCACTGCGAGCCAGTCTCACTGACAGCCATCTCTGTGATCTGCTTATCTCTACTACACGACTTACTCCTGACTTGACATCAATTCTGAAATCCAAGGGAAAACATCACGGTTCACATTAATATGTTAAAGGGATAGTTCACTTTGAAATTAAAATTTGGTATCTATCAGCTTACCCCAAGGGCATCCAAGATGTAGGTGTCTTTTTTTCTTCAGTAGATCCAATTTTGATATTTTTAGGTCAAACTGTTCTAGTCTGTCAGTCATATAATGGCAGGTATAGGTCACTGTCTCTATAAGAGGGAAAAAGAACATGCACAGAGAAATCCAAATTAAACAATTCCCCATCGTAACTACACATTGATGGCCTAAGACACGAAACGAGCGGTTTGTGTGAGAAAGCGAACAGTATTTATATAGTTTTTTACCTCTTGTACACAACCATGTCCAAATGATCTGAGTGCGCACACGCATCCGGTGTGTGACGTGTGTGCGCGAGCTCTGGCTTGGTCTGTGCAAAAAAAAATTCAACGTTGTCTGTTGATATATCAAAATCGTCTTCCATTGTGATGTCCTGTACGTCTAAATATGTTTAGATCTTCACATACCCCCTTTCCACCAGCAGGAACCAGGTGCTAGTTCAGATGCAGTGCTACTGCCGGTTCTTAGTTGGTTCGACTCGCGAGCCCTTTAAGAACCGGTTGCTTTTCCACAGGCTAGAGAGCCAATACAGAGCCAGGTCTTACGTCACTGAATACGTTCATGTTTCGTTTCACTAGCGTGGTAGCGCCAAACACAACAGACTTGTTCGAGGTGCATCGCGCCACGCAGATCGATCGGCACACAACACACTAAAGCACCGCGAGAGCGATCCAAAAGCATAAAGAGCCGTCAGCTTTCCAGTCGCTCCCGCAGCACCCCGATGCCTCGCACCGAACGGTCCGCGTAGCGCCGATCCATCCCGAACAAGCCTAAACAAACTATCAACAATGGCGGACGTTGTGTTGTTATTGACGTTCATGGCTTTGCGAATCGGCATCCAAACACGGCGAATCCAACGTGTCCGTGTTTAGCTGCTATTTCAAATATGGCGGTCCACAGTTTCTTTCATCTTGTTGTCACGGTAACCCCAGCCCCTGACGCAAGCGGTTCTTCCTTCTAGCCCAGCAATGTTTTGGTGCTACTTACGAACCGCTTTTCCTGGTTCGGAGCTGGTGCTTTGGGTGTCGAAAGACAAAGAACTGGTTTGAAACTAGGCTCTGAACCAGCACTGGAACTGCCTTGGTGGAAAAGGGGTAACAGTGAAAGGTAACACTTCAGAAATCTCTGTGTAAACAATGAGTGACGTATACGCGCGAGAGATCACTTGCGGAACTTTCCGGCGCTTGCGCAGACTAAGCCAGAGCGCACGCACACACGTCACACACCGGATGCATGCGCGCACTCAGATCACTTGGACATGGTTGTGTACAAGAGGTAAAAAACTATATAAATACTGTTCGTTGTGTCAGTGCCCTTGGCAAAGGTAACTTGCACTTCTGTGATGGCACCATTAATGCTGAAAAGTACATAGAGATTTTGGAGCACAATATGCTGCCTTCAAGAAGACATCTTTTCCAGGGACGTCCATGCATATTTCAACAAGACAATGCAAAACCACATTCTGCACACATTACAAAGTCCTGGCTGCGGAGGAAGAGGGTACGGGTACTTGACTGGCCTGCCTGCAGTCCCGACCTGTCTCCAATAGAGAATGTGTGGCGCATTTTGAAGCGTAAAATGCGACAACGAAGACCCCGTACTGTTGCCCACCTTAAGACTTGTTTGCAGGAAGAATGGGACAAATTACACCTGAAACACTTCATCACTTGGTGTCTTCAGTCCCTAAACGTCTTTTAAGTGTTGTGAAAAGGAATGGCAACATTACAAAGTGGTAAATGCTTTACTGTCCCAACTTTTTTTAGAATGTGTTGCAAGTCTGAATGACAGGAAAGGATGTATATTTACAAATGACATGAAGTTGACCAGACAAAACATGAAATATTTTGTGTTCATATTGTCTGCAATGAAATACAAGTCAAAGTAAATTTAGAAATCACTACTTTCTTTTTTTATTTGCGTTTTCCATACTGTCCCAACTTTTTCTGATTTGGGGTTGTAATTTCAAAGTGAACTATCCCTTTAATGGTGAGTAAAAAAAATATTGAAAGCAATACATTGTAATGATTCTTAGGTTAAAAATTTATATACACTGAACAAAAATATAAGCGCAACACTTTTGTTTTTGCCCCCATTTTTCATGAGCTGAACTCAAAGATCTAAAGCTGCGTTTACACTGCAAGTCTTAATGCACAGATCCGATCTTCTGACCATATCAGATTTTTTGGCCCGTCTGTTTACATTCATTTTAGACACGACTGGTATCCGATATCTGTGTTTACATTAATTACCACCCAAAAGGATTGTCTGCAGCAATCGCTTACTATGCACATGGTAGACCCTCTGGTTTTAAATGGCCGTGTTTTTAAAATTATTTAAATAATTCACGTCGAATGGCCATTATTATTTGCCAGCAACGGCTGTCGTGGATGTTTTGCAGCACAAAATCTGACTGAACAGATAAAGACCGGAAAATAACGGTAATTTTAATTTGTTAGACTATTTTATCTACAGCTGAGGTAGAATTCTTTAGAGAAATAAAGATGATATTTATTGAAATTAATTTGAATGAATTAATGAGAGAGAGAGAGAGAGAGAGAATGAACGAACGCATGCACCCGTGAGCGAGAGAGCGATTGTGAAGCATTGCGAACAAGCTTGTCAGTTTAATTACAAAAGCTGCTAAGTTATCACCTCATTGCTGAGAAATATAATGTATCTTTTAGCTGTTGTATTTTCAAAATTCACGGGGCAGGGGTTGAAAACCAGCTCCTGAATGTGCAATTTCTTACCTATATAAAGTTTCCATCTCAATAAAATGCACGCGCATACAGCACGCCGGTGTTGTGCCCAATTCTGACCCCCGCCAGATTATTACCCCCCTAGTATTGGTAGGTTTAGGGTTAGGTGTGGGGGTGGGGTTAGGATTAGGCAATCAGGTAGCGATTTCAACGAGAGGGGGTAATAATTTGGCAGGGGTCGAAAATGGGCACAACGCCGGCATTAAAACGCCATTAAAAATCTTTATGAGCAAACATGTCACCCTCGCATTGGGAGTTCTGTGGAGAATCGGATATATGTGTTTAGACGTAGGTCGGATGTCCAGATATCGGATATGTATCTGATTTAAAACCACATTTGGAAACGGCTCAGATCGGATACGAAAAAATTGGATCTCGTGCAGATTTTTGTGTTTACACGCGTGCATCAATTTCCGATCTGTGTCAGATGTGGGCGAAAGATTGGATTTTTTCTGCCAGTGTAAACACAGCCTAAGACTTTTTCTATGTAGACAAAAGGCCTATTTCTCTCAAATATTGTTCACAAATCTGTCTAAATCTGTGTTAGTGAGCACTTCTCCTTTGCCGAGATAATTCATCCACCTCACAGGTGTGGCATATCAAGATGCTGATTAGACAGCATGATTATTGCACAGGTGTGCCTTAGGCTGGCCACAATAAAAGGCCACTCTAAAATGTGCAGTTTTACTGTATTGGGGGGTCTGGGGGGAGTCCGAAAACCAGTCAGTATCTGGTGTGACCACCATTTGCCATCTCCTTCGCATAGAGTTGATCAGGTTGTTGATTGTGGCCTGTGGAATGTTGGTCCACTCCTCTTCAATGGCTGTGCGAAGTTGCTGGATATTGGCAGGAACTGGAACACGCTGTTGTATACGCCAATCCAGAGCATCCCAAACATGCTCAATGGGTGACATGTCCGGTGAGTATGCTGGCCATGCAAGAACTGGGATGTTTTCAGCTTCCAGGAATTTTGTACAGATCCTTGCAACATGGGGCCGTGTATTATCATTCTGCAACATGAGGTGATGGTCGTGGATGAATGGCACAACAATGGGCCTCAGGATCTCGTCACGGTATCTCTGTGCATTCAAAATGCCATCAATAAAATGCACCTGTGTTCGTTGTCCATAACATACGCCTGCCCATACCATAACCCCACCGCCACCATGGGCCACTCGATCCACAACGTTGACTTCAGCAAACCACTCACCCACACGACGCCATACATGCTGTCTGCCATCTGCCCTGTACAGTGAAAACCGGGATTCATCCGTGAAGAGAACACCTCTCTAAAGTGCCAGACGCCATCGAATGTGAGCATTTGCCCACTCAAGTAGGTTCCGATGACGAACTGCAGTCAGGTCGAGACCCCGATGAGGACGACGAGCATGCAGATGAGCTTCCCTGAGACGGTTTCTGACAGTTTGTGCAGAAATTCTTTGGTTATGCAAACCGATTGTTGCAGCAGCTGTCTGGGTGGCTGGTCTCAGACGATCTTGGAGGTGAAGATGCTGGATGTGGAGGTCCTGGGCTGGTGTGGTTACACGTGGTCTGCGGTTGTGAGGCCGGTTGGATGTACTGCCAAATTCTCTGAAACGCCTTTGGAGACGGCTTATGGTAGAGAAATTAACATTCAATTCACGGGCAACAGCTCTGGTGGACATTCCTGCAGTCAGCATGCCAATTGCACGCTCCCTCAAAACTTGCGACATTTGTGGCATTGTGCTGTGTGATAAAACTGCACATTTTAGAGTGTCCTTTTATTGTGGCCAGCCTAAGGCACACCTGTGCAATAATCATGCTGTCTAATCAGCATCTTGATATGCCACACCTGTGAGGTGGATGGATTACCTCGGCAAAGGAGAAGTGCTCACTAACACAGATATAGACAGATTTGTGAACAATATTTGAGAGAAATAGGCCTTTTGTGCACATAGAAAAAGTCTTAGATCTTTGAGTTCAGCTCATGAAAAATGGGGGCAAAAACAAAGAAGTAATAATGAAGTATCTACTGAATTGTTTCATGTCTTTTTATCATGTCTTTATTTTTTTTGCACCAAATTATGGGAGTTGTATCAATAAAGCCCCTTTCACACAGATATTCCGGAAAATACACGGGTAATGTGTTCCGGCATTTGTTCCCGGATCGTCAGATTTGCTGCATTCACACTGCCAGTGATTTTCCGGAATCTGTGCGTGCATTCACACACAACCCGTAAAGATCCCGAAAAGTTTCATGTGACGTGTATAATGCGCGCTCACCATTTCACTAAACTGGAGAATGATTTCAGCTTCAGCGCGGATAGGGGCTTAAGAGTACTGATAATTTTTGATAATTTTCACTGATAACA
This sequence comes from Schizothorax lantsangensis, assembly GCA_027422415.1. Taxonomy (NCBI): domain Eukaryota; kingdom Metazoa; phylum Chordata; class Actinopteri; order Cypriniformes; family Cyprinidae; genus Schizothorax; species Schizothorax lantsangensis. Next base: position 5,086,772 of record CM049847.1, on the reverse strand, counting down.
TCTTTATTTAACTATGCCCATCCTTAACCCTAAGGGGACGGCTGTATCGCCGGCGATACCAACTCGTTTTTTTAAGACCAGTGCAAAAGACATTAAAAATACTCCGTCGATTTTGGTCGTACAGATAAGTGTTATACATCAATTGAAACTTTGAAGTGTCTATTTTTTTTGTGTACACTCACGAATACAACAAAACTTTGTGGTTTTGGAAAAAAAAAAGAAAACAAACAGGATGCGCTCCTTGTCTTCTCCATCTCCGCGAGCTGCTCTTCGAAAAACGTCACTAAAATGAACTGTAACTCAGCGAAAACTCAACACACACATGGGAGTTATATCTATAGAAAGCTGGAAGTGTCTACTTTGAAATGAAGTAAGTCTTATCGAAAACAAACATTTTGTGAAGAAGTAATCCGTATGAAACCAACACAATGTTCAGTCTGTCCCGTCTAACTCATTATTTCTAATGCGATCCCGCCCCCTCGCGTTCATATGTAAATAACCACGTGAGCCGCGTGCTCAAGGAGACGCCCAATAACAAACAAAGCCAGATCGTTCCTCGCGTTTCTGGAAGAAGACACGCTGAATAAAAGCTGGATTTGCCTCAAAATAAGAGCAAGAGTTCATCCAGAAGAGAAGAGCGATCTGATGAGTAAGTAATGTTTCTTTTTTTGCATTAGTTAACGTGTTATTGTGACTCAAACTTGAACGCGTTTATTTTTTTTCCCAAACAACAACATGATGAATGCTACAATGTTTAGAAAAATGTTTAATGTTCACAAATGGATTTAATAGCGTGCTAAACGATAATAATTAGTTTCTCAGATATAAAATATCCTTTTTTTTATAGTACAAAGTACATCTTTTGTAGTACAAAGCCATACATACAAGCCAAAGTTACTATATGACTACAAAATCATAGTTCGTTTTTTCTAAACAATAATAATTAGTTTCTCAGATATAAAATGTATTTTTTTGTTTACGATAGTACAAAGCATGCATGAGTCTATGGATACGGAATCATAACAGCTACTATAAAATCATACATACTAGGCTATATGACTACAAAATCATAGTTGTTTTTTTCTAAACAATAATAATTAGTTTCTCAGATATAAAATGTATTTTTTTTGTTTACGATAGTACAAAGCATGCATGAGTCTATAAAACATACATATAAAAAGATGCTCCTGATATTAACATGCTCACAAATGTTTTTTTTTTTGGTTGTTTGTATTTTATTGAATCAGATACCTGCACCACAGATGATGAATCCTGATGACTTTCTTCAAACTGTTTTCCTCTGAGAGTGCTGTACCAACATCAGATGTCCAACTACACTGATATTATATGGTAAAACAAGCTCCTTGACCACTGATTATGTTTTTTTCTTCTTGAATCCATGGAAAGTAGCAGAAACACTCAAATAACACACGTAAATATCAGGCATGATTTACTTGTGTCACTTGTTGAACAGAATCTGTTGCAGGAATGACTCAAAGTCGGTTCACATCTCTGTGGTTAGATCAGTGTGCACAATAATGTGTCTTTGACCATCATTATGTATGTTTTGATTATACGGTGTTGTAAATAAAATACAAATAATAAAAAAAAAAACATTTGTTCAATCTCCTCACATTCTCTCTTACCTGCCTCAAAGTCAGTCACACTGATGGGCCATTAGGGTCCATTATGGGAGGGCCCTTTGTGTCTCAGGTGAGAATCACTTAATATTCAAGGACATTGCCACTCCCTCGCATATAGGCTTTCAATCACAAAACATGTCTTAAAAAAATTTAATCAATATATTGTTTTCTCTTTAATTTCACTACTCATTTACAAAGAGTAAGTTTATCATCACTAGATTATAAGGATTTGATAGCTTTAATAGCTAAAACTGTGGACTGATTACATATATTTTTCCTTTTCAGCCAATTTCAAACAGGACAACACAAGCCTCAAAGAAAGCTGAAGAAAGCCTGTTCTCTGCATTTCCAAGAGACTAAACATCCACAGCCTAATGTTGTATTTGTACTAGTTAAAGCTCAGAACAGCCCTGAATGAATGACCAGAATGACCCTGATCATATTCAAACTTCTCTCTCTCTCTCTCTCTCTGTCTCTCAATTTCTGCCAGGGTCAGAAATGAACTTTTCCATTGTGGGGCAATATTTGCCCCCAGAATAGACTTCCAGGAGCATTGTTTACCTTTGTAAGGGCAATTTTTATAACAATATAATTGTATATTATTAATATATCCTATAAATGTAATATAAATACCTTACTAAATGTTTCTGTCGTTTTTGTCAAGTATTTAAATATAACCAGTTTCTTCAGTCAATCACAATACTATAGACTGCATTTAAAATTATTTACACAGGCTGTTTAATGCTGATCATGTACTGTACATTTACACAAAAACTGTATAATGTAAATAGCCAAGAAATGAAAAACGTACTCGGTTACTGTCGTAACCTCGGTTCCCTGAGATACGGAACGAGTACTGCGTCTTGATAAAGACGCATATGGGAAAAAGCCTTTTTTCTCCTGAACTGAAGTCTTATTCAATCACGCAGTGAAACTGCACGACTATTGGTTCGTGCAGTGGTAAAAAACGAACCAATGGGTCGGCAGCGGAGCTGCACAAACCTATGGCGACGATTCCCGCCAGATCCCGCCAAAATGGGCAAGGCATCTGGCTATGTAAGCGGTCGTTTCACCATAGGATCCTCAGGTTACTTTGACTGAAGCGACGACTGAGTCGTGCAGCTACCTGGCATGGCAAAGTACGCAGTACTCGTTCCGTATCTCAGGGAACCGAGGTTACGATAGTAACCGAGTACGTTCCCTGTCGATACTCCACTCGTACTGCGTCTTGATAAAGACGCATATGGGAACTGAATTCAATCACGCCGTGCTAGGGTAGATGAACGACTGTATATACCTCCATAAGCATTAATGCCCATAGGGAAGTAAGTAGTATACTTCAGGCTAAAGCGAGCTAAACTCATAGAGGTCATGCTCGGCCTGGATGATCGTTCCATATGACTCCTGTATACTCAGTTAACCGGAGTATGCAGGGTGCCAATCAGAGAGCCTGAGCGCATTGCGGTCAAGAAATCTCTGACAGGATTGTTCCCACAGCGTATGTATACAAGCTCATCTAAGCAGAGAGGACTCTGGCCTGTAAGGCCGGTATGTCCAGGTTATAAAACCTAGCAAATGTGGACGGAGTGGCCCAGCCAGCCGCCGCACAAATCTCTGTAACGGACACACCGCTAGATCACACCCATGACGAGTCGATGCCTCTAGTCGAATGGGCTCGTACTCCAATGGGGCATTGCAGGCCCAAAGAAGAGTATGCCAGCATGACAGCATCCACTATCCACTTAGAGAGTCTCTGCTTCGTGACCGGATGCCCTTTGGCGCAGTTACCGAAGCTAACAAAGAGCTGTTCCGTACGCCTAAAGGGGGCGGAACGCTCAAAGTAGATTCTCAGAGCTCTGACAGGGCATAACAAGGTTGAACAGAGAACAGAACCAGTCCCCTGTGCGAATCTGCGAGGGTATCTGCTTCAGCGTGAGCATCCTGAACGGCCGTCTCATGAGGGTGTGATTCAGGCGTCTGAGATCGAGGATGGGCCGGAGGCCGCCATCCTTCTTGGGGATGAGGAAGTAACGGCTGTAAAAGCCTGACTCACTCAGAGCTGGCGGGACCATTTCTATGGCTACTTTTTCCAGCAACGTCATCACCTCTGAGCGTAGAACGCGAGCGTTCTCGCCCTGCACCGAGGTGGAGACCACGCCGCTGAAACGCGGGGGTCTTCGAGCAAATTGGAGTGAATAACCTCATTTTATTATCCCCATAACCCAATCTGACACTCCGGGGATGGCCTGCCAGGCCTCGGCCCGCGTGGCAAGGGGTTGGATAAACTCGAGTGGCCGGCTGCACGGAGGCAGGGCACTCGTGAGGGACGGAAGAGGAAAATTGCTCTCTTTTCGAGAATGTTTGTGTTTTATTTTTTTCCACTGTCACAGCGGACGGTTGCATGGGCGCTTGTACGGGCCCTGTAGCAACAAACACAATTCCCTCTGCACCCGGAAGAGAACGGGGTGAAAAGAGGTTTCTTAAGAGAGGCCTTTTGGTGGGCGGTCCGGCCGTGGCGGGACTCGACTCTCTCCTCTTCCTGTCCTGCAGATCAGGAGGACGCCGGAGGCGCAGGGTCCAACGCTATCTTGGGTCGGGGCCCCTGACGCTTCGGAAAGGGGTGGCGTCTGGCTGAGCGTGAACGCCCTTGCGTCTGCTGAGTCTTGGCAGACTGAGGGGCAGAAATGGCAGGTGCAGGCTTCGCGGGCTGCTGAGTCGGCGCAGTCTTAAGGCGACTCTGAGCAGCTGCTGAGCTGGAGCGCTTGGCAGGAAGTGTCGCATAACCTGTGACGCCTTCTGTGCTTCTGTGAAGCGCTCAGCGAATCCTTTCACCGCAGGCCCAAAGAGGCCGCTGGGGGAAATCGGAGCATCAAGGAAGGAGACCTTGTCCGCGTCCTTAATCTCCGTCAGCGTGAGCCACAGGTGGCGCTCGAGCACCACCAGGCCGGCCATAGACCTTCCTATGGCTTGGGCGGTGGTCTGGCTCGTAAAGCCAGGTCTGTTGCACTTCTCAGCTCCCTGAGAGTCGCAGGATCAGGCTCAGACTCGTCTGTGGCAAAGAGGAGCTTGCCCTGATAGACCTGTAGAACCGCCATAGTGTGGAGCGCCGAAGCCGCCTGTCCAGCTGAAGCGTAGGAGCGTCCAGCGAGTGCTGAAGTGGTCCTGCATGACTTGGACGGGTGACTGGCCTTCGCCTTCCAGCCGATGGCAGTGGGTGGGCAGAGATGTGCAGCCACTGACTCATCTAGTTGAGGCATCCTCTCATACCTCTTTTCTTAAGCGCCGTCAATTATGGTGAGGGCGGATGAAGCGGAAGTACGGAGGCGGGCAGAGTAAGGGGAGCGCCAAGATCTCGTGAGCTCGTCGTGAACTTCAGGGAAGAACGGCGAGGGTCGTTGCTGAGGGGCCTGACGGCGCCCCGGCAGGAACCACTCATCCAGACGGCTGCGAGAGGGATCCTCTGGTGGAGACCACTCCAAACCCAGCTCTTTAACCGCTTTTGAGAGGACAAGGAAAAGTTCGGCATCCATCCCGGCTTTGGCGGCGCTGGGCGCGGGCAAACGTGAGGGGACGGGGTCAGTTATCGAGCCTGACAGCTCCTCAGCATCTGAAGCTGCCAGTGACATGCTGTCATCGGCCAGCTCATCGTCACTTCCCCCGAACGAGACCAGATCGCTCGCGCTTGCAGAGGGATGCTGGTCAGGTTGGAAAAAAAAGGACGGGAGAAACCTCTCTGTGTGGCGAGAGCGAGACACGCGGGATCTGAGCCGGCGTGAGCTCGCTCTCAACCGGGCGCTGAGATCCTCTGCCCCGCTGTTTTTTCCTCACAGGTCCCTGGGAGGAAGAAAACGGGAGGGCGCGAGGGGCGGGGTCACTCTCTGAAAAGAAAGCGATCCGCGAGCGCAGAGAGGCGAGACTGATGCTCTCGCAGTGAGAACAATCAGAGCCAGCGAGCGCGGCATCTGCATGGGATTTCCCCAAGCAGGAAACACACTCGCTGTGACCGTCATCGGCGTGCAGGGGAGACCTGCACGAGCCGCAGTAACGGCGCGGCATTAGAACGCCGATTTGCTCTTTTAGAAACTTACATGAGAATCGCCGGATGGCGGCAGCGAACGGGACCAGAACTGCTGCGATGCTGGGGCGCGTAGAAAAGGCGGATCAGCCGAGCAGATCGAGGTCGCTGGGTCCAGCTGCGAGGCGTGTCAATGGCGAGTAGGCTTCTGGGTCAGTGTAGACAAAGTCGTCGTCGCTGAAGGAGAAGAAATCTGAGGATCCTATGGCGAAACGACCGCTTATATAGCCAGATGCCTTGCCCATTTTGGCGGGATCTGGCGGGAATCGTCGCCATAGGTTTGTGCAGCTCCGCTGCCGACCCATTGGTTCGTTTTTTACCACTGCACGAACCAATAGTCGTGCAGTTTCACTGCGTGATTGAATAAGACTTCAGTTCAGGAGAAAAAAGGCGTCTTATATGCGTCTTTATCAAGACGCAGTACGAGTGGAGTATCGACAGGGAACACAGGATCTCCTTAGTGAGTGAAGCTGCAATATCATGACAAAATTATTGTTGATTATTGCTCTTGATGTTGTAATAATGATTATTAATTTTGATTAATAGAAAGTTTTTTTTTGGGGGGGGGGCAATCTCATATTCTGGTCTGTGTTAAACATAACTATACTTTGACATTTTCTTGTACAACGTAAACTGCCCAAACTCACAACCCAAACATTCCTATGTAGTGACAAATATTGAAAAATAAACAATGGTTTCAAAATGTGTTTTCTGCATGGGTGAGTGTAATTTGCATTGTATAGCAAAATGTCAAGTTTTGTTTACCTCAGACCTTATTTTACTCATTAATTTAAAAACTCCTATAAAATATAGGAAAATCTTGAGGGAAACAGTGGAGAATTAGTCTTTATTAGTCAGGTTTTGACGTCACAACTAAACCACTCTATTACCAGGGAAAGCTAGAACTGAAAACTGAAATAAAATGTGTACCTTTAGCTGAGATTGATTCAGAGGATTATATATATATATATATATATATATATATATATATATATACAGTATATATATATATATATATATATATATACACACACACACAGAGAGTTGGGTGTAACTAATTACTAAGTAATTACTTACTGTAATTTAATTACTTTTCCCTTGAAAAAATAAAGTAAGGATTTACTCTTTATTTTTTCTGTAATTTAATTACAGTTACTTCTTATGTAATTGAACTTAATACTGTGCATAGACTGTAGAAAATGTATACACAATACAATAGTGGATTTAACATCCAAATGTGAAGTCTAACCTTAAAATGCATGTTTTTTATGTACCCTTTTCACTTTAAATACTTTGGTGAGTTAATAAGAATATTGGTAACACTTTAGTGTTCAATTCTCACTATTAACTAGTTGGTTATTAGCATGAATTCATCCATTATTCATCTATTGTTATTAATTTATTATGATATTATACATATAATTGTTGCTATTTTAAATCTATTATATAACTTATGTTATTGTACTGTTGTACTCACTATTTTATTATTATTCACTTTACTACAACTTGTACTACATATACTTTTTAATATTACATATCACTTTTACTATATTTTTACTGTGCACTGTATCAGTGCATATTATTTTACCACTGCAGTATTTCAAAGCACATTATTTGGTACGTCGCTGCGACGTATATGGTCCGGAGCTTCGTACGTCATCATGACGTAACTGTGTTAGCTGGGCTGATGCCTTAATCAAAACTGATTTACAGAAAATGTAACCCTGGAGCTGTCTTTGCTGAAAGGCACATACAGTAAATGGCTTATGACTCAGTCTTGATTATTAATCGACTAATTTGATTATTAATGCATATTATACGCAGACATGTTTGAGCTCATGCTGAGGCATTTGACTTGGTGCACACTTTGTAAAGTTATTGAGATCACTTCTGAAATTTAGAGGAGACAAACGTGAGAGCTCCAGAGTCTTACTGTGCGTTCACACCAGACGCGACTTGCGCGAATAAATCACGCTATTTGCACGTAGTTGGATGCTTGAACATTTTGAGTTTACTCGCTTCATTCGCGCGTGAAATTCACTTCACAACAGACGCGAATTCGCGTCATGGGAGGGGCTTCTGCCAGGCGGCTCCAGTCTCGTTGCGAAATGGCTGACATGGATTTTGTTTAGAGGCTAGTTGCACTTTATGTGCTATGGAAACACTGGACACGTGTATTTCAGCCGAGAATGTAGTTGTTTAAAACTCAAATCTGCGGTTTATTTATAAAAACAGCGCCTATTTGAAAATGTGTTTCGCCGATTTCGGAGCCGTGAGCTCCACGCGATCACCTGGCGCTCGTGCTCATGTATACCAAAGATACCCCTTTTCCACCAAGGCAGTTCCAGTGCTGGTTCAGAGCCAGAGCCTAGTTTCAAACTGGTTCTTTGTCTTTCGACACCCAAAGCACCAGCTCCGAACCAGCAAAAGCGGTTCGTAAGTAGCACCAAAACATTGCTGGGCTAGAAGGAAGAACCGCTTGCGTCAGGGGCTGGGGGCGGAGTTACCGTGAACAACAAGACGAACAGAAACTTCACTTTGGAACGCCATATTTGAAATAGCAGCTAAACACTGACACGTTGGATTCGCCGTGTTTGGATGCCGTTGTAGATTCGCAAAGCCATGAACGTCAATAACAACACAACGTCCGCCATTGTTGATAGTTTGTTTAGGCTTGTTCAGGATGGATCGGCGCTACGCGGACCGTTCGGTGCGAGGCATCGGGGTGCTGCGGGAGCGACTGGAAAGCTGACGGCTCTTTATGCTTTTGGATCACTCTCCCGGTGCTTTAGTGTGTTGTGTGCCGATCGGTCTGCGTGGCGCGATGCACCTCGAACAAGTCTGTTGTGTTTGGCACAGCCGCGCTAGTGAAACAAAACATGAAACGTATTCAGTGACGTAACTCCTGGCTCTGTATTGGCTCTCTAGCATGTGGAAAAGCAACCGGTTCTTAAAGGGCTCGCCAGTCGAACCAACTTTCTCACCAGCAGGAACCAGGTGCTAGTTCAGAGCCAGTGCTACTGCCAGTTCTTAGTTGGTTCGACTCGCGAGCCCTTTAAGAACCGGTTGCTTTTCCACAGGCTAGAGAGCCAATACAGAGCCAGGACTTACGTCACTGAATACGTTCATTTCACTAGCGCGGTAGCGCCAAACACAACAGACTTGTTCGAGGTGCATCGCGCCACTCAGATCGATCGGCACACAACACACTAAAACACTGCGTAAAAGCATAAAGAGCCGTCAGCTTTCCAGTCGCTCCCGCAGCACCCCGATGCCTCGCACCGAACGGTCCGCGTAGCGCCGATCCATCCCGAACAAGCTTAAACAAACTATCAACAATGGCGGACGTTGTGTTGTTATTGACGTTCATGGCTTTGCGAATCTACATCGGCATCCAAACACGGCGAATCCAACATGTCCGTGTTTAGCTGCTATTTCAAATATGGCGGTCCACAGTTTCTTTCGTCTTTTTGTTCACGGTAACCCCGCCCTCAGCCCCTGACACAAGCTGTTCTTCCTTCTAGCCCAGCAATGTTTTGGTGCTACTTACGAACCGCTTTTGCTGGTTCGGAGCTGGTGCTTTGGGTGTCGAAAGACAAAGAACCGGTTTGAAACTAGGCTCTGGCTCCGAACCAGCACTGGAACTGCCTTGGTGGAAAAGGGGTATAAGAACTGGCAGCAGTAGCACTGGCTCTGAACTAGCACCTGGTTCCTGCTGGTGGAAAGGGGGAGGAGCATAACCTCGGCTAGTCCTTCTGACATTTGCCGCTGGCTCTGATGTATCTGTAGTGGATAAACATAAGATATAATTCGTTTTGTGTAAATCTAACAGGTAATCTTTGGTCTATCGTACAGCTCCGGGTATCCACATACAGCGACAATGATTTTGTCCTCTATTGTTGTGTTGGATTTCTGCCTCCGCTCGTAATCACGTCACTACTAGAGCAAGCTCCTGATTGGTTAACGCGGCGCGAATATCCGCCAAAGTTCAGATTTTTCAACTCGCGCGTTTCGCACGCAAACGCCCGAAGTGCTCAATTCGCGCCGAGTCATTCGCGCGAATTGCGTCATTCGCGCCGCCTCATTTGCGTGAACCATGCCGCAGGATGTCTATTCGCGTCTTTGCATTGACTTAACATGTAAATCACTGGCGCTTAACGCTTCATTTGCGTCTGGTGTGAACGCACCTTCAAGCTTGAACCCTTATGCACTGTTCGTTTGGGGTCTCAGTGACCCCAGGCAACAAAATGTAATTTTGTAACAATATATGTCATGGCCAAAAATATCGGCACCCTTGGTAAATATGATCAAAGAAGGCTGTGAAAATTAATCTGCATTGTTAATCCTTTTGATCTTTTATTTACAAATATCACAAAAATCTAACCTTTCATTGGATAATAAGAATTTAAAATGGGGGAAATATCATTATGAAATAAATGTTTTTCTCTAGTATACAGTGCCCTCCACTAATATTGGCACCCTTGATAAATATGAGCAAAGGCAGCTGTGGAAATAAATCGTCATTGTTTATCCTTTTGATCTTTCCCTCAAAAAATTTACAAAATTCTAACCTATCATTGAAGTAAAACAATTGAAAGTAGGGAGAAAATCTCATTAAGAAATAAATGATTTTCTCCAATGGATGTTGGCCACAATTATCGGCACCCCTAGAAATTCTTGTGAGTAAAATATCTCTGAAGTATATTCCATTCATATTTAATTTTTTTAGCACACCAGGGTGACTAGGAGCATGATATTGTCCAGCCATGACTTTCTGTTCCACAGGATTATAAATATGAGGAACACAAAGATCAAATTCCCTTAATCATCCATCACAATGAGAAAAAACAAATAATATATTTCTGATGTGCAGCAAAAGATAATTGAGCTTCACAAATTAGTGAAGTGGCTTTAAGAAAAGAGCTAGCTTTATGAAAAATCCCATTTTCACCATCAGTGCAATAATTAAGAATTTCCAATCAACAGAAAATGTTATGAAACTGCCTGAAAGAGGACGTGTGTCTATATCGTCCTAATGCACGGTGAGGAGGAGAGTTTGAGTGGCTAAAGACTCTCCAAGGATCACAGCTGGAGAATTGCAGAATATAGTTGAGTATCGGGGTCAGAAAACATTAGAAAAAAATTATCAAACAGTCCCTACATCACCACATGATGTTTGGCAGGGTTTCAAGAAAAATTATCCTAGCTCATCCAAAAACAATCTCCAGCATATTCAGTTATCAGACATGACTGGAACTTCAAATGTGACTGGCTTCTATGGTCAGATGAAACTAAAAAATGAGCTTTTTAGCAGCAAACACTCAAGATGGGTTTGGTGCACACAGGGATAAAAAAGTACCCCATGTGTACAATGAAATATACTGCTGTATTTTTTATGTTGTGGGCCTATTTTTCTGCTGGAGGTCCTGAACATCTTGTTTAGACACATGGCATCATGGATTCTATTAAATACCAACATATAAAAAATCAATAAGTGACTGACCCTGTAGAAATCTTATAATGGGCCATGTTTGGATCTTCCAACCGGACAATAATCCAAACACAAACCTCAAAAACAACACAAAAATGGGTCACTGAGCACAAAACCAAGCTTCTGCTGGCCATTCCCGTCCTCTGACCTGAACCCTATAGAAAATGAGTGAGGTGAACTGAAGAGGAGAAGCACCAACATGGAGCTGTGAATCTGAAGGATCTGGAGAGATTCTGTATGAAGGAATGGTCTCTGATCTCTTATCAGGTGTTCTCCAAACTCTTCAGGCATTATAGGAGAAAACTCAGAGCTGTTACCCTGGGAAAAGGACATTGCAATAATTGGGTGCCAATAATTGTGGCCAACATGAACTAGAGAAAGTATTTCTTACACAATGAGATTTCCCCCCACTTTCAATTGTTTTACTTCAATGATAGGTTGGAATTTTGTGAATTTTTGGAATGAAAGATAAAAAGGATAAACAATGCAGATTTATTTTCACAGCCGCCTTTGCTCATATTTACCAAGGGTGCCAATATTAGTGGAGGATACTGTATATTGGCCACAATTAACGGCACCCTTTTATTCAATACTTTTTGAAACCTCAATTTGTCAGTTTAACAGCTCTAAATTTTCTCCTATAATGCCTGATGAGGTTAGAGAACACCTGACAAGAGATCAGAGACCATTCCTTCATCCAGAATCACTCCAGATCCTTCAGATTCATGTCGGTGCTTCTTCTCTTCAGTTCACCTTACTCATTTTCTACAGGGTTCAGGTCAGAGGACTGGAATGGCCATAGTAGAAGCTTGGTTTTGTGCCCAGTGACTCATTTTTGTGTTGTTTTTGAGGTTTGTGTTTGGATTATTGTCCGGTTGGAAAATCCAAACATGGCCCATTATAAGATTTCTAACAGAGTCAGTCACTTATTGATTTTTTTATCCCATCTTGAGTGTTTGCTGCTAAAATGCTCATTTTTTAGTTTCATCTGACCATAGAAGCCAGTGCCATTTGAAGTTCCAGTCATGTCAGATAACTGAATATGCTGGAGTTTATTTTTGGATGAGCTAGGAGAATTTTTCTTGAAACCCTCCCAAACAACATGTGGTGATGTAGGTGCTGTTTGACCATTTTTTTTTTAAGGTTTTCTGACCCTGAGACTCAACTATTTTCTGCAATTCTCCAGCTGTGGTCCTTGGAGAGTCTTTAGCCACTCAAATTCTCCTCCTCACCGTGCATTAGGACGATAAAGACAAGGGCCGGAGTGGGACTCATTTTCAGCCCTGGAGTTTCATGCCTTCATGCCCACTTTGGTTTTTTGTTTTAGTGTTTTTTTTTTTTTTTTTGTACTGGCCTTTTCAGTGCCACCTTTGTGCTTTCTATTATACATTTTTTATCTATTATTTTTTGCTCAGATATCTCCAACAATGACTTTTTTTTTTTTTTGAGCAAGGTGCTGTCAGGGGAGTCAAAAGATAATTACGTCATCGTTGCCAATTAACTTCAGAAATGGAAAATAAGGGACAATTGGGATTATTTGTCTTATTCTTTAGGAAAATAGTGTTTATTCTTGTATTCTTGAAGAAAATAAGTGTTTATTCTTTAAGAAAATAACTAAGGTACAGAATAATGCACGTTCCAAATTTGTATGGTACCATAATGTAGGTCTAAGTCTGCCTGCAGTTAAAAAGTTCTCAGAAATAATCACAATTGTTTTGCTTAACCTATTTATGTACAATTATTCTAAAAAAAATGTAATGTCATACAAAAAATGTCATCGGCCTGAGTAAATTGTACCATTATAGAATTGTGACTTCACACGTGGAATTTAGGAGGTGAAAATACTGTGAAATTACAAATGGCATGAAATTTGAAAGCGTAACATCTGAAGGTCTATGAAATGTCAGTCAATCAAGCATTTGTTTTTAAACAATGGCACTTCAAGTTTTGAACTAAAATATTATTGCATATAGCCTTTGAAGGAATGAAAATGCATATTTTTCAATTAAAGAAAACTTACGAGAGTGTGGGCCGCTTCTGGTGCTTTGTACTTCATTTAGGAGGTCGAAGTTAAAGAATAGCCTACGCTGGAAGTATTTTATTTATTTATTTTTTGTAATGCATTTTCCCCCTCTCTATTTAACAGCATTAACTTACAATGAAAGATGTCTTCCCTCAGGTAGATTAAATGTTTTCCTGCCGTGCTGGATGTTGGGCTCATGATCAATAAGTTCTTTGCATTCGCCCAAACTAATTTTGTAAAATGAAAAAGTGGACGGTGAAGGGTGCAGTTAGCGCGAGTTCCACTTGCTGTGAAGCGGGAGCAGCCGCTTGGTCTTAAAGCCTTCCGCAAACGCCTACGTTCACAAATAAAACAATGATTTGCGCAAAAAGAATTTGTTACTGATATGGTCTGGTGAAAATAATAATATGGGCTGCGAGCAAATAATAAATAAAAAGAGTGGGGCTGCTATGATTGCAGGCAGCCTAGGAACAGCATAGTTCAACCCAGTGGCATGACAACACAGGCCCTCACGGCCAAAAAACGGACTGGCATCCAGACCGGAATCCTCCCGGTCCCGATTAGCCAATCTGGGCCTGATATAGACTCACGTCATCTTCCAGGCAGTTTCTTAACATTTTCTGTTGATTGGAAATTCTTAATTATTGCCCTGATGGTGGAAATGGGAATTTTCACTGCTCTAGCTCTTTTCTTAAAGCCACTTCACTAATTTGTGAAGCTCAATTATCTTTTGCTGCACATCAGAAATATATTCTTTGATTTTTGTCATTGTGATGGATGATTAAGGGAATTTGGGCTTTGTTTTGCCTCCTATTTATATTTCTGTGAAACAGGAAGCCATGGCTGGATAATTTCATGTTCATAATCACCCTGGAGTGCTCAAAATCGTGAATATGAATGGTTAGATTTTTGTGAATTTTTTAAATAAAAGATCAAAAGGATTAACAATGCAGATTAATTTTCACAGCCTTATTTGATCATATACCAAGAGTGCCGATATTTTTGGCCATGACTATATATATATATATTAGGGGTGGAACGGTACACGTATTGAACCGTACGGTTCACGGGGTAAATTTCAAATGGAAGTGATCATCCCTATCCCCTTGGAGTGGGGACTTGCATGCCATTATTTAGTCGTTTGGAATGCACTTGGCAAAAGGAGAGACATAATTTCCTCATTATCTGCAGCTGCTGACGGATATGCATAAAAAAAATATACATTTTAGATTTTAAAAAGTTGTATACATATTAGTTTTTATATATTATATAGCAAAAAACTTTAAAAACATTTTAAAATATAAAATGTATGTTCATTTGCAACAGTTATGCTAAGGGGGGTTTTGGGATGAAGGAATGAATGAAATGCATTTGTCCGTGTTTCGCTCCGTCTCGAATCACGCTCACGGAAAGCGCTCGAGAAACAGTATCTTCCGCAGCTCGGTACGCTTTCAACTCGTTTTTTTAGTCTCGAGCAAGAGACTGTACGACATTCACGTTACATGATTTGACTGATTTTTACGTAGAAAGGGTGACAGCGCACCGCATTAAAATAAATTATAATTTATGTTTTCATAACTGCTGGCCAAATTCAAAAACGAAACTAAAATTAAAACATCTTTGAGAGCAAGGGGGCCCCCTGGTGTTCCAGGAGCCCTACGCAGCTTGTGTATTCTGCGTATAGGGAGGATCGGCTCTGTCTCAAACCCTAATCAAACACACCTGAATGAGCTAATCAAGGTCGTCAGAATTACTAGGGCTACAGGCAGGTGAGTTTTTTTCAGGGTTGGAGCTAAACTCTCCAGTAATGGACGTTTTTGACAAATTATGTAGCAAAAAATCTATATTTTTATAGTCTCCCATTGATGTCTATGGGTGATTTTTGGGGGATGGGGGAGTTTGTGTGTGTGGGTGGGGGGTGCTCAGATTTTTCTCCTTCGCTAGAGACTCTGGATCTCTCACATTTGTCTCCTCAAAATTTAGAAAAGATCTCAACAACATAATTTATATCCTCTAAATTTCAGAAGTGATCTCAATAACTTTACAAAGTGTGCACCAAGTAAAATGCCTCAATATGAGCTCAAACATTTCTACCATATAATATGTATTAAAGGAACACTCCACTTTGTTTGGAAATAGGCATTTTACAACTCCCCTAGAGTTAAACAGTTGAGTTTTACCATTTTTTAATCCATTCAGCCGAGCTGGCGGTCTGGCGGTATCACTTTTAGCTTAGCTTAGCATAGATCATTGAATCGGATTAGACCATTAGCATCTCGCTCAAAAATGACCAAAGAGTTTCGATAATTTTCCTATTTAAAACTTGACTCTTCTGTAGTTACATCGTGTACTAAGACCGACGGAAAATGAAAAGTTGCGATTTTCTCGGCTGATATGGCTAGGAACTATACTCTCATTCCAGTGTAATAATCAAGGAACTGTGCTGCCGTACCGTGGGTGCAGCAGGCGCAATGATATTACGCATCACCTGAAAGTATCGAAACTCTTTGGTCATTTTTGATGACCAAATGCTAGTGGTCTAATCCGATTCAAGTGCTACCGCCAGACCCGTAGATCGGCTGAATGGATTCAAAAATGGTAAAACTCAACTGTTTAACTCTAGGGGAGTTGTAAAATGAGCCTATTTCCAAAAAAGTGGAGTGTTCCTTTAATAATCAAATTAGTTAATTAATAATCAAGACTGAGTTATAAGCCCTTTATGTGCCTTTCAGCAAAGAAAGCTCCAGGGTTACATTTTCTGTAAATCAATTTTGATTAAGGCATCCGGTACATTACTATTTCCAACAACAAATTGTGTGCTTAAGTACATAAACATTGTCCTATAAAAAGTAACATTGTCCTTATTTCTCCATAAGTTCTCTCTCAATATAGCCTTTAACTCTGAATTGATAATTCCCCCCCCTTTATTTAGTGCCTTTCAAGTACTTGACTTTGTGCAAATTTGTAAAGTTGTTGAGATCTCTTCTAAAGCTTTATTGGAGACAAATATGAGACCCCCAGATTATTTAGCTAAAGAGACAAATCTAAGCACAGTGAGTGATGTCGTTGAGATCTTGTTTGAAACTTTGTAGGAGATAAATATGAGACCACCAGAGTCTTTAGTTTAGGAGAAAAATCTGAGCACAGTGTGTGATGTTTTTGAGATCTTTTTTAAAGCTTTAAAGGAGACCATTGTGAGAGTTTTAGAGTTTTTCTCTCAGGAGACAAATTTGAGAAGCAGGAGACACAAGCAAAAATCTCCATTAAATCGTTAAGTATTTCCTCATTTCTGTCTAGGAGAAATATTTGAGATGTTAAAAAGATCTCACTTTTGATTTTTCTTTCCTATGGGTTTTCTCAACTCAGAGGATTTGTTTTTCAGAGTTTTTCAGGTGTTATTCTGAGTCACGAGAAAGGTCTCTTTAATGTGCTGTAATTGTAACTGTGGCCTTTATTGCCTACTGCCTGCTGATAGTATCTTAAGAACTGTTCCACAGGTGCATGTACAATAATTATTTGTAGTTCAGGGACATTTATTTTTTTGCTGAGTTTAAAGGGATAGTTCACCCAAAAATGAGTTTTCTCATGTTGTTCCAAACCCGTAAGACCTTCGTTCATCTTTGGAACACAAATTAAGATATTTTTGATCAAATCCGAGAGCTTTCTGACCCTGCACAGACAGCAACGCAACTGAAATGTTTTATGGCCCAGAAATGTGGTAAGGACATTGTTAAAATAGTCCATTTAACATTATCGGTTCAACCGTAATATTATGAAGCTGCGAGAATACTTTTTTTGTGCAAAGAAAACAAAAATAACAACTTTATGCATCGTCCCAGATAGCAACATATTGTCGGCCCAGATCCGCTCCTGTTTGCCAGATCTGGGTATCTTGTATGTCTATTTATGTTTATTTATTTTTATTGAGTTTTTCAAAATAATCTGCATAGTAATGGGCAAAGCATTAACAGTGTACAATGTATAAGAGAAAAATAAACAAAACAAAAAAGAGAGAGAAAAGAAGAAGAAAAAAAAAAACACAACACAACAGCGGTGTGGTCTAATTCAAAACAATATTACAGTGCCATCATGTAGACTGTTAAGGATACATAATAGACTTATAATCAATGCCAAGGCAGTTCAAAGGAATTACCCACAGCTTCTGAAATGATTTGGATTTACCTTTTAATATATATCCAAGCTTTTCCATAAGTATGGATTCTTTAATCAGATTTATCCAGTCCTTGATAATAGGGGGTTCTGTCCCAACCCATTTATTCATAATTAATTTCCTCCCCAACATCAGCAAAGATTTAAAGACATCTGCGTATAACCAAAAAAGAGGAAGGCAAGACACCCAACAAGCACATTAATGGAGAGGCTGTAACCTTCTGTTTACATATTATAGATAGTTTGTCACAAACACCATTCCAAAAGTCAGCAATCAAGGGACATTCCCAAAGACAATGAAAGAATGTGCCAATACTGTTATTGCATTTGGGACATTGGGGTGATACAGTATTATTTATTTTGCTATATTTATGTGGAGATATATAAGCTCTATGTACAATATTAAATTGCATTTCTTTAAATCTATTGCAGACAGAGATATTCAAGGGTAGTCTAATAATATCTTCCCAGACATTTTCGTCAATGTCACATTTTAAGTTCTTACTCCATGCCTTCTGCAACAAGATCAGGTTGTCTGCTTTATAATGGTTAATCATGGAGTAAAATTTGGATATGAAGTGTTTAACTTCAGTATTCTTAATAAAAAATCTATCCAAAAAGAAATCAGAGATATTCAGGGTGAGACTGCCATGTCTAGTATAAACGAAATGTCTTATCTGCAGGTATTTATAGAAATCGTTTTTGGGGATATTATGCTTTAAATGTAACTCGTCAAATGACATAAGAACATCCTTATGGAATAGGTCATATATCCTGTATATTCCCACATTAATCCAGCTACCAAATTGAGAGCCCATATTAGTATGGTAAAAATGTGTATTACTAGTCAGTGTGGATAGAATGGGCAAGCTCTGATTATACTTGAGAGACCTTCTGATCTGTGACCAGGTTTTGACAACTCTGATAATGAGTGGATTTTCTTTTACCTTGTCAGGAATTTGGGTTTTCTGGTCTAATAAGTTGATCAAAGAAACTGGGTTACAAAACTCTTGTTCTATATCTACCCACAGAGCCTCATCAGGTTTATGTACCCAATCTAGGATGATCCTAGCCTGTATTGCCCATACATAGTATTTAAAATTTGGAAGAGACCATCCACCTTTATCAGTGGGCAACTGTAAAGTTTGACTTTAGGTCGTTTACTGGCCCAAATAAATTTAGACACAGAACTATTGAGATCTTTTATATCAGCATTTGTCAAATTTGAAAAAGTCATGGATAGTGGGTATAGAATCTTTGGGAATATTATCATTTTTATAAGGTTTATTCTTCCTGAGAAAGAGACTGGAAGTTTTGACCATCTTGTGAAGTCTTCTTTGATGCGAGATATTGATGTTTTAATATTGGCATCATAAAGATGTGAAAGTTTGGGTGTAATACGGATACCTAAATATGTGATACCACTAGGGGACCATTTGAATGGTTTAATAAAATTAGGCTCTGATATGTTTAGTGATCCTAACGGCATTATCTCTGACTTATGAAAATTAACTTTATATCCGGAAATAACTCCAAATTGCTTGATCAAGTCAGTTAATTCGGGTAAAGACATTTGCGGGTTGGTTATAGTTAACAAAATATCGTCTGCATAAAGCAGTATTTTTTGTTGTCTATTACCAATACTAATACCGTAGATTTTTGGATTATTTCGAATGTAAATCGCTATGGCAAATAATAAAGGGGACAAGGGGCAACACTGACGGGTCCCCCTATGAAGCACAAATGAGTCAGAGAGAACGCCGTTAGCTAATACGGCAGCCTTAGGTGACGTATAGAGCAATCGGATCCATTTTATAAAGTTTTCGCCAATACCAAATCTAGACATAACATCAAACATATAACCCCACTCTACCCTGTCGAATGCTTTTTCAGCGTCCATCGCTACTAAGATTCCAGGTGTAGGGTTATGATCCAGGTGGCTTATTATATTAAATAATCTTCTAGTATTGTAATAGGAATGGCGGCCTTTTATAAACCCTGTCTGATCTGGGTCTATGATGTCCGGTATTACATGCTCAAGACGTTCAGCCAAAATTTTAGCCAGGACCTTTAAGTCTACATTTAGCAAACTAATTGGTCTGTAAGAGCTGCATTCCTCTGGATCCTTTTCTTTTTTGTGTATTACGGTAATATTGGCTACGTTCATATAATTAGGAAGTTTAGATGCATGAAATGAGGTGTTGAAAACTTTTAAGAGGTATGGACTTATTTTGTCATTCATAATCTTAAAAAATTCCACTGGGTACCCATCAGGTCCTGGAGATTTGCCTGATTGTAGAGAATTTATTGCACTCTTAATTTCCAATAGGGTGATGGGAGCTTCTAGGTGTTCTTGTTGTTTATTATTTATTTTAGGAATGCAAAGATCTTTAAAAAAGGTATTTTCCGATTTACTTTGCGTATTTATATCTCAGCTATATAGTTTTTCGTAATATTGTCTAAATGTCTCACTTATTTTCTTATTTTCTGTTATTCTGCATCCCGAGGGATCTTTAATTGCTGAAATGTATCCCTTAATGGACATCTTTTTACACTCAAAAAAATGATTCTCCAACACTGTTCAGTTTATTTAAAAAAATCATTTTCATTTAACACCATTATGTTAGGTTTCCCATTTATACAATTGCATTGTGTTAAACTGACTCGAAACAGTTGCGTTTTGGCTCAACTCAATATTTTCATTTTGAAAGAACATAAATGATTTGAACTACACAGTAAAATCCTGAGTGTTAAATTAACACTGCTCGGAGCATATATGGTCCCACTCTAAAAGAGTGTTAAAGTGATTAATTAAGTGCTGATTGAGCACAAGTGATGAACACCTGCTGTTAACAAGCAGAATCACTGAAGAAAAGAGAAACACAAGAACTACAACTGACTTCAACCACATCCTTAGATGAAATCAACTGAAATAAAAGACATTAAATCTCTCAAGATTTCAGTAGAAGATGATTAATCATCTCCACAAACATCAACAGCTTCATGCATTACTAACAAGTTAGCCTTTATTTCTGGATTATCTAAAACAGAAGTTCTTTACTGAGAATTAAGGTTTAGATGTTTTTTTGTTGTTGTTTGGTTTTGTTTTTTCAACTTACCATTTTGGTGAATAGTGTTTGCTTTAGTTGCCTCATGACCCTTGACAGTTTAAATACAAGTTTATCTTTGGCTGTTACAATTGTGTTTATAAAGCACATATGTGATGGCAAGGAAATTATGATGACATTATTTCGTGTGTCTGAGTCTCTGATTGCATTTTACCTAAATCTGTAGTGCTTTTATGATTTCTATATTATTGCAGTTCTATGAGATGACAACGTGAGAACTTTATAAACCACTTTTATAAGTATGGCTCATAAAGAAGTTTCCATTCTGGCACTCACAGACATGAAGAATCAGCATGTGAATCTCAGCAATGGTGAAAGTAAGAATAAAAAATACTAAGACAATGCAGCTGCATAATTTATTCATGTCGCAATGCATGCTGGGAGCCATGGATGAGTTATGATTGGTGCACCCAGAATGCAATGCAACATGAATCTGTCTGATGATCGTCACCATTGTTGAGAATCATATGCTGATTCTTGATGTCTGCGTGTCTAAACAGTACAGATGTTCTAAACTGGTGTGCAAAGTGTTTTTAAAGTTATTCATATTCCATTAAAATACAGTTGTGATCAATAACATTAACTAAATTATGCAACACCACTGATGACATCAGTGAATCAGGCTACTACATGACAAGTACGTCACTATCAAATAATAGCCAACATTACCTGATTACATTTTCTCTTGGATTTTTTTTGCCATAACAAATGTGCTTCATAATCACAATTACAGCAACCAGAGAAAAACTAATGTAATGTTAAAAAGTTGAGGATCAAGAGCCCAACTAAAGCAAATGCTTATCTCCACAACGGTGAATTCAAATTTTATTATTTTCAATAAACATTAACATCTAAACCTCTGTTAATTCTTAATAAGAAATTTTTAGATGCATGACAAAAAAAAGTCAAACTGGTTAGTAGTGAGTGAAGTTGGTGATGCCGTTTGTGGAGATGATTAATCATCTTCTGCTGAGATCTTGAGAGATTGAATGTCTTTTATTTCAGTTGATTTCATCTAAGGATGTGGTTGAAGTCAGTTGTAGTTCTTGTGTTTCTCTTTTCTTCAGTGATTCTGCTTGTTAACAGCAGGTGTTCATCACTTGTGCTCAATCAGCACTTAATTAATCACATAATTATCCCATTAACTTTAACACTGCTTCAGTGTTACTTTAACACTCTTTTAGAGTGGGACCATATATGATCTGAGCAGTGTTAATTTAACTCTCAGGATTTTACTGTGTAGGAAGTGGATTTCCCCTTCCCATCATGCTTTGCACAGGGCTGGATAAGGAGAGTAAATCTTGAAATAAAATGTTATTTTAGGCATTTTTTATTTAGATGATCAAATTGGGAGACTTGTTAATGTTTAATGCTCTTTTATGTTTGTATTTAAAAGAGTTTCTGGTATGTTAGTGTTTTTGGGGTTACCATTGTGGTAAAGTAGAGCATGTGCTTGGGTTGAGGACCAGCTAACATAAAGCAAAGTCGTTTTAATAACAAAGAAACAATTATGGGCATGCCATGGATGTAACAATATCATCATATGCTATGCCTAACAAGTTGGCTAATGGCTAAAGTTAAATAAATCCAACAAGTAATTTATTTTGAGTGTAGAAACAATTTATTATCCAGTTAAATGTTTTAGCAAGCATAAAAACATCACTTCATCAATGTATCAATTTAATTTAAGCTATATTTGATCAAGTTGAGTTAGCCCAACTCAATTACAATTCATCCAATGAATTATTTTTTTGAGTGTAGACTACTGATGTTAAAATCACAATGTAGCGGCTGGATTGCAACTATTAAATATATAATTTGCCTATTTACATTGTCTATTTTGTATGTATATACCTAATTTATCTGTTGTATGTATGTTTCTTTATTTGCTTATCATATTTTATATTTTACTGTGCCCTGCTGTTGTTTTGTGCACAGGCATGGCATGGCAAAACTTTATCTAGTAGGAATGACCAAAATTTTTTTTTTGTAGTCTTCACTGAAGGAATTTAAGTTTATACAACAAGATTACAACAAATCATTTCAAACAAATTATATTTTGGTGGAAAAATGTAATTAAATTTCGTGGAAAAGTTTACTCTAATTTTTTTAAGTTCGTTCAACAACTTTTTTTTTTGAGTGTAGCAAGAAGCCGGTTGGGTTTATTACCCATTTCAAAAAATCTTTGTCTTGCAAATAATATATCCCTATCTGCTTTCCTAGTGAACAATTGATTTAACTGGACTCTCAAGGATTTAAGTTCAGCAAGGAGTTGGGCTGATTTTGAGGAATAAAACTCTTTTTCTATTGTGGTAATTTTCTTTTCTAGTTTCATTTGCTCGAATAATAATTCCTTCTTCTTTTTACTAGTATAGGCAATTATCATTCCTCTCAGAAAAGCTTTGTAAGCTTCCCATACTGTTCTAGGGTCCATTCCATTTGTATCGTTACATTGAAAATATGCCTCTGTCTGCTCACTTATATAATCAACAAATTTCCCATCTAGGAGATGGAAGGGATTAAGTTTCCATATCCATGACTGATAATTAGGTCGAGGTGGCAACATTGTAACAGTTACAGGTGCATGGTCTGATAGAGTTATCGGGCCTATATTAGATTTCTCAGCCAAACTTATCATCTGATTTGAGAAGAATATATAATCAATACGTGAAGCAGTTTTATGGGGGTAGAAATAAAATGTGTAATCCTTAACAGTGGGATTTAAAAATCTCCATATATCAATCAGACCAAGCTCCTGACATGAAGTTTTAATAATATTAGCAGTTTTAGAGGTTATGTCAACTGCTGGTGATTTATCCATATCTGGATTCAGATAACAATTAAAATCACCCCCCAGAATTACATTGTTACAGACTAATTGCGCTATTTTATTATAAACCTGAGCAAAGTAGTCTTCATCATATATATTTGGGGCATATATATTTGCTATCACAACTTCCTCTCCATATAGTACACCCTTTATTATGACTGTTCTACCTTCTTTATCAGAATAACTTGTTTGTAATTGAAATGGTAAATTTTTGTGGATCAGTATTATTACGCCACGCTTTTTGGTGGAAAAAGATGAATAATAAAGTTGGCCAACCCAGTCTCTGCCGAATTTTTGGTGTTCAAGATCATTCAAATGGGTTTCTTGTAATAAGGCAATATTAATTTTGTCCCTTTTCAAAATATTTAAGATCTTCCGTTTAACAACATTGTTGACACCCTTTACATTCCAAGTACGTATCCTTATGTTGGAGTTATAAGTACTACTCATTGATAATTAGATTACCAATTAGATGTGTATGTATTAATTGTTTTAAAGTGCACACACTGTAAAGAGAAAATAAAAAGCATAACAATAAATGGGTAAGAAAGTAAATCACAACCGCTTGAAACATAACTAAAAACAAAACCAAGAAACCTGCGTGAAAACAGAACCGTGCAGGTGTACAATAAGCTCTCAACCCCAAACGGGGGATATAACAGTATAGGGACACAAAAAATACCACATTTGTGAACCTCTCACATTCGCCAACTGATCCTCTTAAAGATAGACAAAGAAACAGAAAATAGAGAGGTAACAGCGTGGGAGTCTCATGCTCATAATTTCGTGACACGAAGATATTTTCCTTGCGTGTCATAAATTAAAGTTATTCGCGTCAACAGCGCTCCAAGCCAGACAGGCTAATATTTATCACAGTCGTCCTATGCATTAATTGCAGACTGTAATAGTACTTGCGCGTTTCGTACATCATAAGTACCTGCCAAGGGAAGTTAAGTTTGTTGAGTCGATTCCAAGAAGGCGTTCACCTCCGCGGTCGTAGACAGGTATGTGTCCTTACCGGTTGCGTTGAACACTCTTATAGTGGCAGGGTAAATGAAGGCGTATTTGAATCCTGCTTCCCGCAATCTTCGTCGGGCCTCTGCCGTCTCCGCTCTCTTCTTCTGCACACCAGACGAGAAATCTTGAAAAAAGGACACTTTTTTCCCCTCAATACAGAGGTCACCCAAACGTCTCGCTGCTTCTAGGATCAGTCTTTTGTCTTTATAATTGTGCAGTCGGACAATCACTGGTCTCATTCTCGGATGTTCACCTTCGTTTCTCAGTGGTCCAGTACGGTGCGCTCTTTCCAGTTTGATCCGTCCGTCCTTTGCGTTCATGTTCAATGTGGTCGGGATCCAAGTCTCAAAAAAAACTATCGGGTCGCCCCCCTCAATGCCCTCTTTGAGACCAACGATTCTGATATTCTGACGCCGACTTCTGTTTTCAAGGTCTTCTATACGTTCGAGTGCTTTTTGCAGGGTTGAGTCGATAGATCCAAGGCGCGTTGAATTGTTAACTTGATTATCCTCGAGGTCGGATATTCTCTGCTCGGCCTCTACAACTCTCTTGATCATATTGTCCAATTTGCCTGATATCTCGGAGATTGGATCGCGTATCGCCTGTAACTTCTTTTCAAGAACAATCGACATTTTTTCGACGATACAGTTAACTGCATCTCCCGATAGCGCAGCTTCGTTACTAGTAGTTGGGCCTTGGTTATCGCCATCTTGCTCGGTAATGACGCTCTTGTTCTGGCGAGTATTTCTTCTAGCTTGTTTGCTAGCTGAATCTGATTGCGACCAAAAGGCGTCGAGGGACATCCTGATCACTTTATCCTCAGTTCTATGCACTTTTTAAACAATTAGGACGACTGTTTCATTAAAAAATTCAGCTATACGGCGAGGAGCTCGGTCAGACACGTCTTGCCGCTCTCAAAGCATCACGTGACCCCTCGGGTATCTTGTATGTCTATAAAAGTGTTATTTCAAAATTTTTATTTCATTGTTTCAAAATTTGTAGGAGGGATGCTTGGTTAGTTGATGAGTGTAGCCCTATCAAATTATCTCCTCTGTACAAGCTGTTCCCTTGACAGTATACAAAATCAACCTCCAATAAAGATTAAATAAAGATTTCTTTAGTTTAATAAAGATAGCTCTCTCAGACATCAGTGTGCCGTGGGAATAATTGCAGAGACATGTCTGAAATATTCAATCTCTATTAAGCAGTTTAAACAAATTATATTTTGCATAGAAAGAAAAGTAACGCTCCAATTCTGGGTTTTCCCCTCTAGAGGGCGCGCAAAGATAAAACATGAAAGGAATTCATTTAGTAGCCTACTCAATAATACCTCAGGTGCAAAATAACAAATATGTAATGCAACTAAAGAAAAACAGGAATAGTACAGATAGTAATTTATTACACTTTTAAGAAGATACCCCTAGCTCAGAAGAAGAGCTATTCTAGAGACTACATTAATGTAAAACAATAAAAACATTTTTTTTTAAAAAGTGTTAGCACTGTTGTTTGCTTATGGTGTTTGACAGAGCTTTTGGACCCAGTAGGCGTGACGTCAGACTTAACAAGCGGATAGTCGCGCTAATGCATGGCTGGCTGTTGGGCTCTTGAATAATAAAAACGTTGTCTGCGTTTGCCCAAAGTTATTTGATGTCAAAACGCGGGCGGTGAAAAGAGGTATCCGCTTGCCATGCTAGCTGCAAAGCCAACTCAAGAGTCCAGCGGGGAGGGGATTCTGCGTGGTCTTAAAGCCTTCGGCGAACATGTTCCCAAATCAAACAATGATTTGTCCAAAAAGCCGTGTGGTTCTCACTGTTTCCAATTTAAAGTTTTATATTCGTACGCTCTCTCATATTTAGGTGAGCATAGGCAAAATCCTTTTTAAGTTAGGTGATCATATTAATGATTTTTTTTTAAAATGGCAATTAAAGAAATGCTTAGATATTTATTTACATAGTAATTTCAGAAAAATTGATGCCTATAGGCTACTAAAAGCAATAATCTAACCTGCAAATAGTGTTCTTTGCACAAGGTAACACTGATTAAATTAGGGCTAAAATAGCCTATAAACTATACAATCTGCAATTAAAAGTTAACTTCACTTATAAAGTTTGTGTCTAGTAGGCCTAGCTAAACTTACATTGCGTGGTGCGGAGTGTCAGAATATAAACAATACAATCTCTCTCTCTCTCTCTCTCTCTCTCTCTCTCTCTAGATTTAGTGACAAACCTGTGAGCCTTTTGTTGAAATGTTAGCCAATAGAGACGGATTACGCCACTAGGCAGCAGTGATATATAAAGGGGGTTTTATAGACGCATTTGTACAGTTGAAAAAGACATGCTAAAGTATTTTCCTACAGTGAAGCAGGTAGCTGATAAAAGGACTTGAAAACACAAACTGAAATGCAAAAAGGAACGTTCTTTAAAATAATCCGATTATACCCGTCGCTTTGTCCGTTTAAAATGGAATATATATTCTGCTAAAACGTCTTAATTTATTTTTAGATAGGCTAGCTAATTCGTTGCTCGAATAAATATTCTCAAGATAAGAACCACAGTAGCCTATCTTGCAAAGTCAAGAGGAAAACCATTGATACTGACCATTTAACATCATGACAAGGTATAACTTTTTGTTGTGCTTAACGGTTCTTATTTCTTTGGGACTGTCCGGGAGCGATGAGCCGGACCTCTTTCAGGCTCCACTGAGTGAGATGTCCTCGGATGCTGGAGTCTCTCTCTTTGATCTGGAGGATGTGGACTCTCCAGAGTGTTCAGCGTGCGTTTGGAGAGAACAGAGTAAAGTCTTACGGCTGGAAACAATCAAATCACAAATCCTTAGCAAACTGCGCTTAAAACAAGCGCCCAACATCAGCAGAGAGGTGGTTAATCAGCTTCTTCCAAAAGCACCTCCGCTCCAGCAGCTTCTGGACCATCACGACTTCCAGGGGGACGCATCCTCCCTAGAGGATTTCATGGACGCCGATGAGTATCACGCCACTACCGAGTCCGTCATCACCATGGCCTCAGAGCGTGAGTTACAGAACTTTTCGATTTTTTTTTTTACTTGTTTAATAAATTATGCAGCTTAAGCGAATGATCTAAACACTTTAAGTGTTCTCTGCACTCTTTAAATGCAGCTCCACATCTATCAAAAGTTTAGTGGCAAATGGCCGTTTATTAGATTTTGTATGGGACAAATGCGTAAGGTTGATCATAAATGTCAACATTGTAATGCTTTATAGAGAGAGCGAGAGAGATAGATAGATAGATAGATAGATAGCCTATACACACACACACGCACACACCGAATTTGAAATCTGCCTTCACTTGGTTGCGCTCGTGCCCGTAGGCTTATAAATCAATAAGGACAATGTAAAAAGGCATGATAGGCAAATGCGCTCAATGTCGCTTCCTAGTACATTATAATTTATATATATATATATATTCGGAATACATTATGTATACATTATGAACTACTTTAAAGCACATCATTTTTAATATTAATAGATATTAGTATTAAAAATTATGTGCTTTAAAGCAGTTGCCAAAGAACCGTCTTGCACTAGCAGCTCTGTTGCCTTTAGTCTCTGCTAGAAAAAGTGTCCGAAAACACTACTATTGTTTTCCTTACAGCAGCAGCAGCGCCTTACGACTGCGCTTGCCTTTAAATGTGAAGTTTATAGGCATAGCCCGTTTTTTCACTTTAGTGTGGACACAAAGCCCGTGGAGGAGTTTGGGTCGAGGGGAGTGTGTGACCTTTTCGCTGAGAATAGACGGGGTTCAACAACATTTACACACATAATGTATTCCGCACAAGGCAGATGAAAAGCCGAGCAAATAATCCGTTTTTTTTCTGACCAGAGTGAACAAAGATAGGTTTGTGTTCCCCTAACTAACCTCTGCGTTGATTGTCACACAGCCCACGTTCCCGCTGGCATAATGAACGCGCTTTACATTCAAGAGACGAATCACATAAATGATCATTTAACGGCTCCACTCCAAAGCTCATGGATGGCTTTTATAAATAGCTTTTTTGTTGTCATAGATTGTTGTTGTAGCTGTGCAGTATGAGAACAGCATAAAAAATGACTTATAGCTAAGTCATTTTGACCATCACATGGTTCAGGGAGTGCATTTACTCATGTATTAAACAGCAACCGTATTTATTTGTGTTTGTTTGTCTTTGTTTGAAAATTTTACTTTCAAAATATTTCAAGGAAGTAGAGAAGTTTCATGTAATTAGTCACATTTATGTTCTTTTTGTGTTGCATCCCTTTTCAAATACTAATTTGAGTTTATTCAGTGGGCTCTCATTTTATTCTATTCTTGTTTTGTGTTATATAATAGCCTATCCATTTTAAAGTTTAAAATTAATATCATAAAATTTAAACCATTACTATATTCTTCCAAGATTTCTTACAATGTTGTTTCTTTGCAGTTTTCTTTTAGTTTAGTCCTTTATTATTATTATTATTTTCAGTAAACCTTGTTTCTTCAGCTTCCCTCTCCCATCACTGCATCCATGATCATCTCCCATTCTCATTCTTTATCACACAAGCAGTCAGTTCTCCACTGGCTAACGGAAGCAAATGCTTGTGACATTAAATGCAATCCCACAAAAAAAAAAACTGTCTCTTTCTCGCCAAAAAAAGGTATTTCTCTCCTTACCCCTTTATGTAGGCTACAGTATGCACATTACAAGTAGGTGACTAATATAATAGCCCATATAAAGATCAAATATACACAATATTGTAAAATACATTACTTAACACATTGCTGCTCTAGTACATTCAAAGGAAAGTGTCTTGATAGATTTTCCCACTATTACAAGCTTATATTTTGGGTGTTAGATATAAAGGTGGATATATGATATATTAGACGTTGCACTGGTATGTTTTGTTCTGCCTCTGTTCTGAGAGGCTGTGCATGTGTACAGGCCAGAGTAGAAAATTGACCATTAGAACTCAGTTGTTGCCAGTCTATATATTTAGACCAGACCTTTCTCCCTTGTCAGCGAGTTTTCATAACAGCCTGTGGTTTTTGTTTTTTGTCAGTAATTTGTCTGCTTATACCCCCCCCCCCCCCCCCCCCCCCCCCCACACACACACACACACAATCACCCACCTCCCTGACTTAATTGTACAGTTTTGTTTAACTTATTGCAATATGAATACATTTCCAAACAGCGGTCATTATGCTCTGCAACATTATACTTTTACTTTTTAATTTATTGCTTTATTGCTTTTTGTCTGTTTAGACAGCCATGAACTATCATCTAACAACCACCAAACTGTGCCAAATTCTAGGAGAAGACTGTAGAAATACAAAATGTAGGGCTCTCATTGTTATCCAGAGACTGAATTATCTGAGATATATAATTTGCCATAACTTCTCTTTTTGTTCTCCAAAAATTTTACTCTGCAGTACACTCCCATAGAAACACACATTCATCAAGTCAGAGAGGAAAAGGCCTCCTATTGACAAGAAGGGTCAGAGAGTTCACAGCAATGTGATATATTGGATGAGGAGCCAATTAACCTCTTCAGGTCTTTTTCTTTGGCCGCAAAAGGAGAACTAGTAGATTAAACACTACTACCCCCATCTAAAATGTCAAAAAGGACGGGTAGGAGATTAAACAACACTACAAGCACTGCCTCCCCCACCTAAAATGTCTTTCTCTCACACACACAAAGTCACATACACACATATACACACATTCACAAACACCAACCCACTAACCACTCCCAACTAGGA
Organism: Schizothorax lantsangensis; assembly: GCA_027422415.1. Taxonomy (NCBI): domain Eukaryota; kingdom Metazoa; phylum Chordata; class Actinopteri; order Cypriniformes; family Cyprinidae; genus Schizothorax; species Schizothorax lantsangensis. The sequence continues at coordinate 5,056,645 of CM049847.1, read as the reverse complement.
AAAAAACCAAAGGTCTTTTATTGTGTTGACCCTATAAAAGGGTAATTTCCTGAAGGTGCAGGAACCATAAACATTAGAAGAGAGAATGCTAAAAAGACAAGACGGTTGTCCGGCCATCCTCTGATCAATGGGAAGTGTGTGTGGGAAGTTTTTTTTAGTATTAATTCACCATGTGAACACCTGTGTCTTAGACTACTCGCAGTCTTTCCTGTTCATCTGAGAGAGTGAAAGAGGAATAAAATAAAGGAAGAAAGCAAACTCATGTTTTTCTTTCCTGTTTTGTAAACACAAAATAATAAGTGAGGTAATTAAAGAACAGAAGTGTTGTAGAAATAACACTTCATGTAGTCCATTTTTTGGCTAATAAACTTTCAATGGAACTGAAGTCCATTATACCCTGGGTACAATTTCACTGCTCTCTCAAGAATGCCTCTCTTTCTTTCTCTCGTTCTCTTTCCTCTTCCCACGGTTCAATGCTTCTCCTCCCCTTCTGGAGCAATTCCAGACCCAGATAAGCAGGTACTGAAGTCATCACATGCGACAAATAAAACTGCATCTCAAACTGCATGTACTGTTCTTGCATCAAGTAATGTCTGAGTTTACAGTAAAGTGAGTATAATCTCATTTCAATCTCATACTGTATATATCCTTTTCCCTTAGTCAAATTACATTCAAAGGCAATTTATAAAGGTTGCACACAGAACATGTTGCACATGAACATGGTCAATTATTTCATGATGATGAAACTGAGGCATAATTATGCCTTTGCTATATATTTCATTATAAATTTATGTTGCCTTGGGATTGTTGAGGAGAATGACATTTTAGGTATTGTCTGGGGATTTAGCCAGCAATCATAGTCCATAAAAGAGTACCCATGAATTCTAAGACTTTGCGGGAATGTGCCTAAATATGCAGTTAAATATTACATTAAAAGTTGAATCTGTATTAGCAATCTGCTTTGGAATTTTCCCACACTGTCTGTCACTCAGTCTTTTTTTTTAAGAAACCAAGATCTTGTATCAAGATCATAGTTTATAAATCAAAACCTCTCTTTGATAGAGTAAGTGACTACTCCAGGCAGACCAGTGATTGACAAGGGGAAGAAACCACTGAAAACACTGAACAGAGTGAAACTGCAAACATGGATGAGTTATGTCATTAAGACAAATTAATACAAAATAGTAATGTAATGAAGTGCAAAAACCCAGCTGCCTTATCCTTATCAGCTATTATGAACCCAGATTATTCAGGAAGATATTAAGAACTCATAATGCTGCAGTAAAACAATATTTCACTCCCCCACTCCCATTATTTTCCCTAGGCTCTTAAATATTTCTATGTACATTTTGGAGTAAACTAAATATATTATTTCAATCTTTAAAACAATAGTTTAATATTTTTCGTTTTCAATGTACAGTATGTATTTCACAATGTTTCATGGGATTGTAGTTCTTACCCTCATTACATTTGCTCATTTAAATACATTTTTGTTCCAATTCGAAGTTTGTAATGTTATTAATCATCTCTGGTTGATTTGTTTCTTGGCTTGTAACTCAAAGACCTATTTAAAAACCATGTGATAAAAATTTACTGGAAAAATACTTCCATAACTAAGGCCACTGAAAAAGAGGATAGGCACTGTTGCACTCTATTGTGGTGCTAGAGCTTTACAGTTTGAACGATATGGCGTTAGAATGTAACAGCCAACTGTTTAGCAACAAACAACCAATCATAAACTGAACAACACTTGCATAATTAAATAATGCACTTTCTACAGTCACAGAAACTTGTATTTCATTTCAGCATTTGAGTGAAAAATCAAAATGTCACCCTGTGATGATAATGCAGAATTGAATAAGTGAGAAGGCAAGGCATTACAGTGTATAAAGAGCCCATGTGCTCCGTTCATCTAGTCAGTGATATATATATATATATATATATATATATATATATATGTATGCATGTATGTATATATATAAGAACACTATAAACAGATTTACAAATATAAAACCTCAAAACATGAATACCCATTTTGAAGCCAAGCTAAATACATATTATTCAGCTTAATATGTCCTGTTTATGAAGAATCACATGATAAACAGCTATAAATATAGAATCACATACCACATGAAAACAGCTATTAGTACGGGGGGGGCTAGGGTAATTCAACAATGCTGAACATATCTGTTGAGTAATATCAACAAAATATGCACCATCACATATGGGATATACAGAGAGAAAATGAGGAGCACAGAGGTCAGAAGATGCCCCCTTTTTCATTGTCAGTCATCTCATTTTCAGTGCCAAAAAGAAAAATAATGTCAGCAAACATGAATATAAATTAATTCATTTCATGAATTATTTATTTGGACAGATTGCCATTTAAAATTAGGCCACAACAATGATCTGTGAGCCAAGGGGGAACTGAAAAAAAAAAAGGCTCAGATGTTCTTTTTTTTAAATGGAAACTAAAATGGAGGCACACATACAGCTTTAGACTTATCAGTTAATTGCCTTAGTATTTAGAGTTTACACATGTGTGTGTGTGTGTGTGTATATATATATATATATATATATATATATATATATATATATATATATATATATATATATATACACATATACATTTTGACAAATATATACATTTTGAGCGAACTATATTATATGTACATTTGTGATTCAACATAATTGTCGAGATTTAATAGACGCTATCATATTAAAGGGGGTTTTTATGGCAAGTTTAATTCATACTATAAATATTTCAGAATCTTTGTATGGTGACATATTTGCAACATAATAATAGTCATAGTGAAAAGCACTGTACAGACTAAAAATTGACTACACTTGGTTAATCTTTACCCAAAAGTTAAAAGACAGTACGGTAGGTAACGGTAAATCTTTAAAACAAGTATTATTGCATAACATTTAAGTAGGTTTAGAGAAACTATAAATGATCTTTATTGTGACAAATCTGCAAAATTTGCATAGATTTTGCAGCCAATGGATCAGCCATCTGTCAAGAAATTGTTTATACTTCTCTAGTACATCTGATATAAGCCAGTTTTCTCCAGGTTTATTATTATTATTATTACTAATAATAATAATAATATGGTATAGTTTCTAGTTTTGTGCAACAGTAAGATTGAACCTTAATCACTGTTTCTTGATTCTGGTGGCTCCAATGTATCCCTTAATGCATAAATGAGTATAATCATAAGCAATCTCATATCTGCACTTTTGTGTATATATTGTTATTGCACTTGGTTAATGTATACAATAGAGATTTTTAGAACATTTTTAGTACACCAGCTAAATACCCCCATTATTATGGGGAGCGTGCAGGACATGCTTTTGTTGAGCATGGGGGGCTGCGCTACCTAAACTGTGATAGAAGTCTTGTGCCTGGCCCTGTCCCCCAGGAGCATTCTGAATGAGGGTGTCACTTGCGATCTGTACCCCCCATTTTCTCAACACACACCAGTCCTCTGTCCCATGTCCTCCCCCACTTCAGCTCTCCGATCTCCTGGGATAGGGGGCCAAACAAAGAAGGAGCGAGGCAGCATAGGCTGGGATGGTGGGGGGGGGGGGGGGGGTGCTCTGTGGCCCCTGTCTTATTAGAAGGGTCGTGAACGTGTCAGAATGATTAATTTGCAGAGGTGCACAGGGATACCCTTGAGCCACATTTATCCAAAGTCTGAGCTCTCTAGCACACACATCCCTTGATGTGTGTTTGACATTTGCTATTAGGAAAATTAAGAAAAGAAAATAGGAATATGCATGCAAAAACAAATAAAAAAAATGCATAAAATGTTGATCAACCTTGACCACAGCAGGCATTACCACAGACTGTTTGTTTATAAAAACAACAACAGGAGATACATTACTGAAATATCATCTAAATTTTGACATTCAGTCATGTAGTATTTGTAGTTTTCTTTACAATTCCACTATTTCACATCACATATAATTAGTAATTCAATGATAATAATAAGTAATTTAATTATAATCTATTTGTTCAGTTGGAATAGTTCGAAATTGAACAAAAACATATCAGGCATTGCCTGCAGAAGAAAACCCTGATATTACACGTAAATAAAAGTCCAAAATCTCTGAATTGTTTTTATCCCCTCCCCCATCCATCATTCAGTATTAGTCCCTAGAGAACTAAATGTCATTATCTGTAATGTGTTCTCGTTTTCAATATTAATTTCCATTCTGAACACCAGTCTTTAACATCAAACCATCTGAAACAGACATATATCGATATACAGTTTATGAAATATGATTAAAGGTTTAGTAGATTGGAAGGCAATGTAGATATCTTTAATGGGATAGTGATCTTTAGGGCTTAACTCTAACCCCTGACCACTGGGGTGTGTGTGAATAATCTAAAGAGACAGGCAGCAGGGTATGTTTGCTATGGTCTCTGTCACTCTGTTGTCAGTTTTTGAACTTGTTGCTAAGAGCTTATAGCAAGGCCTGTGAAAAGTATGGTTTTGCAAAAAGCTGCCAGAATAATCAAATAAACATGTCATTGTTTTGTGGCCTTTGGGCAAATATTTATTTTGCAATGTATAAAGCTGGGATGTTAAATGGGCTATTTATTCAAATTTTAGAGGTGCTTGTTTTTGCCATGTCTTCAAACATCTCATCCGAAGAATACAAACACAGTTTAGCATGTGCATTATGATGTCAATGTTATCAAGGGAAATAAATATAAATATTTGCTAAGTAAGTTTTGCAGTATATACTGTAATATTGACTGTCAGCAGTTTAGAGGGCCTAATGGTTAGAAAAATGGACTTGTAACATGAAGGTCGCGGGTTCGATTCTCAGTACAGGGGGGAGTGAATTAACAGTGCTCTATTCCACCTTCGTTACCCACAACTGAGGTGCTCTTGAGCAAGGCAGTGAACCCCCCAATCGCTCTCCAGGTGCCGCAGCAAAATAGTTGGCCACTGCTCTGAGTGTGGGTTCAGTACTCACTGCTGTGTGTGTGCACTTGGATGGGTTAAATGCAGAGCACAAATTCCGATTATGGGTTACAATACTTGGCCTACGCATCCTGTCACCTTTGAAATGGGTACTAGTTCAAATTCAAAATATTGGAGAGTGTTGTTTCTCTTTAGAGCATTGCTTTTTAGATGGATGCGGAGGCTTTTTAGATCAGGTATAATCTGCGATCTCTGACCCAGTTTGCTGGCTTTCCATTGCTTCAATATGCTGTGTTTTCCACCATTTAGCAACTTGGGATGTCGAAAAACTACTGGGTAAATTGGCAGTGAGTGAAATTACACAGCCCAAGACAAAAACAGACATTCTGACATGGAATGCACATTTCAAATTCGAATAACTGGCTGTAGCACTATTTTTTCGGAGAAACAAGTGAACTTAACAATCTTTCTGAATATCTGCAAACCAATTATGGTATTTTTATGCTTTAGTACAAACAAAAAATTACATAAAGCACCTGTAAATAATTAAATAACAGAAGAAAGACAAAACGGAAGAAAATCACATTTAAAAGTTTACAATGATCAAAGGTCAAAAATCCTCCATGTGCAACAATGACAACTTTGCAGACATTATGCATTCTTGTAGTCTGTTTCAGATAAAGTTGGTGTTAAAGTTAAAGAAGCTGTGGTGACACTTTAGATTAGGAAAATATTTTAGGAACCATTTTAACTAAGAGTTAATAGGAAATAGTGTTCTCTAATCTAAAGTGTTACTGAATCTGCCAGCTGAGAACCATTGAGAGGTCTGTTTCTCAAACTGGATACTCTGTGTAATATCTACAGATGTTGTTGTGCATCTGGGCCTTTTACTTTTGTCCTTATCTTGGTTCCTTATCCAGATTTTTTTTCTCCTTTAAAGCAGTATATGGCATAGCCTTGCTCTTTCAAAAAACAAACAAAAAAAAAAAAACTGAAACTGTCTTTTCCACACTATATTAAGCAGCACAACTATTTTTAATTGTGCTGAATCACACACCAAATCATCATATTAGAATTATGGATTAATCTTCAGGTTTATGTAACGGTGTTAATCATCCTAATCTAATCATCCTAAAGGTTATCCAACATAATCAAGTGTTTTAATCCAAGTCTTCTGAATAGACACACTTGCTTTATATCATGTATAAAATCATTTTATTTTAATTTTAATATCATTTATATTCATTTTAATATTTTATATTTAATGATATTTTAATTTTAGTCAGATATATTTCAACTTTTGTCTCAACTGTCCACAGAACATTTCCCCAGAAGCTTTGTTGAACATTTAGATGATTTGGGCATGAAGCATACCTTTTTTCCCAACAGGTTGTCCTTTCATGGACAACATTCTTGTATTAGACACATTAACAAAGACTTTCACAGTTTGCAGAGTTTTCTGGGGATCTTTTGCTATGCTTTCTCACCTCTTTCAAGATTGTGCTTTGTGCTTTTAGAGTGATCTTTGCAGGATGTCTGCTCCTAGGGAGAGTAGCAACAGTCCAGAATATTTTCACATTTGTAGACAGGGTGATATAAATTGGATAGTTCTGCTCCTTGATTAAGATTGGCTGAGCTGCATTTGAAGCCATGATTAAATACTCTATAATCACACACCCTTGACCTTGTTACTGCATCAGTAGGTCTATGTGTTGCTTGGCAACCATTCTGCTAAACATTGCTAGAGAGATATTGCTTGGTAGAAGGATTATTATTTGTCATTATTTGTTTGTTGCTGTATGTTTATGTTCAGGTTTGGGGATGTCCAAACCTGTTCCTGGAGGGCCACTGTCTTGGAGAGTTTAGCTGCAACCCTAATTAAACACACCTGAACCAGCTAATCAAGTCCTTCAGACTAATGCTGCGTCCCAATGTGCCTACTTATACTACGCCCTTAAAGTATGTACTCTTTTGGTGAATAAAAAGTACACACTTTTGAGTGTGTAGTAGAAGAGTAAGCAAGCTTTGGGACATACTACCACGTCACACAACTGTGTCTTTAACGGACCGCTCTGTCGCATCTGTTACACGCACCCTCACTGTAAACTGGCCTGTCAATCATCTTGTCACAGTTAACATCTTCCACATTTCATTTCATTTAAAGGGGTGGTTGATTGCAATTTCACTTTTTTAACATTAGTTAGTGTGTAATGTTGCTGTTTGAGCATAAACAATATCTGCAGAGTTACGACGCTGAAAGTTCAATGCAAACGGAGATATCGTCTTTTAAAATTCTGGCAGTTTAATGCCTACAAAAACGACAGGTAAGGGACTACAACGAGTTACTTCCCGGGTCTGATACGTCACGGACCCAGATAAACCCCGCCCCCGGGAACACGCAGCAAAGGGGGCGAGGCCATGCTGCGCTGCTTTAGAGAAGAGGAAGAGAAAACTAGGGATGCACGTAAAAATCTATTCATATGAATCGCGATTCTGTCTTCTAACGATTCTAATGGATTCTCAAGTTTCAAAATCATTAAAGCAGCGGTTCTTAATACTGTTACTCGTGTCGCCCTGCTCTGCATCTCTCTCTCTCTCTCTCTCTCTCATTCAGATCATCAGATCAGCTCCAACAAACTGTTCCAATTATACACTTATTTTCACACAGCAATGAGAAGCATTATAAATGGACACGCGTGTGGTTGCTGTGCTGTATTAAAGCTTTAATCAGGATAAAACCGTATATTAAAAGCTAACAGAAGCAGTAGCACTTACAAATAGCAGCGTATTTAAAAGTATGAGACAACAACAACCAAACATACCATTAAGAGCCGTGCTTGCACAGGTTCTGCATGATCCTCTTCACTAATATCCTCTGGGTCTCAATCGGGCTCAAATTGATAAGCATTATAGACAACGCCACTGTTTACAATTCAACCGGAGCACATGAGGTGAGGGGCGGGACATGCTGTAGAGGCGGTTTAGCGAATCACAACACACTGAGCCAGCTAACCAATCTCAGCCCATCGCGTATTTCTGAAGGAGGAGCTTCATAAAACCAGGAAATAAATCGAGGTGTTTGTCAGAGAAGGGACAGAGAGGTGTGGAATAAAGGTAAATTATGTGATAAATAATGCGTTTTAAAAAAAAAACAAGCATGAACACATGCTAGACTGCACCCCATAAACACAATCAAGCCTAGAAAAAAACCAGTCAACCACCCCTTTAACTTCCTACCTTATTAGAGAGAAAAGAAGTAGCTCGATGATCTGCCAGTCTTTCATGTGGAGAACTCATATTTTCTGAATAATGATGCATTTAAAAGTTAACGACCAAATGGATGTTTATAAAAGTTCACATGGCTGTTGCAGATGAAATATAACACGGATAACAATAAATAAATATTTTTTTTTATATATTTTGCCCATCTCTCATCTAACCGTCGATTTGTAGTTTTCCTAATGCGTTTTATATGTGTTTGTAGTTCTGGGCCGAATCCTTTGCCAAAGCACAATGGATTGTGGGCAATTTTATCCATTAGAGTGTGCACGGATCCACACTTCAAAAATTGACCTGAAATAGTAGACCATCCGGGGACTTTTGGCATACTCTTTCTTTTCAACATACTATGCTTTGGGACACACTTATTGTAATCTCACATACTATTTAGGATGGATAGTATATGAACATTGGGATGCAGGGTGACTGTCAAGCAAATGTGTTGGGTCTGGTTGGAGCTAAACTGTGCAGGACATTGACCCTGCAGGAGCAGGATTGGACACCCCTGTAGTAACTGTTTTATAAAAGCAAAAATTCCTCTGAAGCCATGGTTCACAGTGATTTTAAAACTGTAAAATACAGCTTCTTTGGGGTTATTGATTTGTCATGGATTCATGAACGCCCATGTCTTTAGAAATGCTTTTGTAGCCTTTTCAAGTTTTGTGCATTTGTCTAAAGGGATGTTAAGGTCCTGTGAAAACTTTTAGGATCGAGGCATGTTTCACACTAACCAGTCTTTCTTGAAAAGAACAAATTAGTCAGTAACCAGGATTTGTGTGCTTTTATTTAAAAGACAGATTACTTGGGTGACCCACAGTTCCATGCTCATTTACACTTGGTTAAATTACATCTGGAATGCATCTCCTCCTAAATTGTTTGTATTTTGCAGTATGATGGATTGCAGTCTGCCTTGAATGCTTTTCAGACAACTTTTACACATGGTCTTTTTGAATAGCTGGTCAGTGAAAATGCATGTCCAGACAGTATGAAATATAACTTTAACATTGCTGTGGTATTTGTCTTTTTGCCAATAGTTTGCACATTGTAATTTTTTTTTTTTTCTTACTGAAAGCTTAAAGTTAATGTACTGTTTTTAATCATAAAAATAATTCAACTTGTGCAAGTTCAAGTTGTGTCAAGTTTGGCAATACAGTTACTGTTGTAATGATTATTTAATCAATTAGTGATTAGATTTGATACATATGCTTACATGCATGCATAGTTTTAAAAACTGAATTAACTGAACAATTGCTTCTCAACATGATTCACAGTTTGCCAGTTTCAAAACACTATACATTGATGACACCTGCTGGTCAAAACTGTGTAAATGCAATGAGAACACAGCCTAAATATGTACTAGAACCAGGGCCAAAAAATTGAGAAAACCCGTTGCCTTAAAATTATTAAATAATAATAAAAAAAATACTTTGTGAACTGTCAAGTTCAATAACTCTCAATTTTTTTTAAGTTAAGTCAACTTATCACTTTTTACAGTGCATTTTACAGTTTTTAAATTAACAGAACACTTCCAGAGCGCAGACCAAAGACATTTAATTTAAGTTTATTGACGCAAACCACTAGCAACACAAAATTAAAGCATGCTGAGATTAATTAGAAAGCGATTATTTATTTTTGATTATTTTATTTAGTTGCTGTTGGTTTCGTTTTGTTTTAGTTTTTCATTTATTTAGATTTTTTTTTATTCTTTCTTTCTTTCTTGCCTAAATGCCTTTATTTTCGTCAAATAAGGCTACAGTTTTTAATACAACATATTTAAAACATGTAGGCTGTACAACATTTCTTACATTTAAACTCGTTTAACAAGCATTTTAGAAGTAAAAAAAAAAAAAACATTTCATAGTCGCAAAAAGACCGATGCGGTTCATTTAGGTGACTTCGTTTGCTTTGCATTAAATAAAATGGTTTACTGTTTTATAGATTAAATGAAACACACCTATATTGGACCAAAGAAATAAGTCAGAGGAACTGAGAACTGCTCTCACCCGAAGAGGATATATATCTGCTCGCACTCATTGCAAACGCAAACGCTGGGTTGTTGCGACTGTCCTATAGGAGCTGGGTTACACAAAAACTACTCAAACACTAAAAAAAGTTGCAATAAAATAACCGTGAGTATGAGTGCACACTATAAAAGCAACTGATGCAAGCTGGTAATCACTTAAGTGGGTCAACCAAGTGATTGCGTGAATGATCCCTTACTCTCAATACATTCAGAATCCTCATGTATTGAAATCTTCATATTTACGAAGCTGTTTTATGGGCTATAGACAAAATATATGATCTATGATCTGCTTTGTTAAAAAAAAAGAGGTGTTAAGATGTAAGGTTAATATACATCCAGCCTGTTACTTTTTAATGTATGTTAATATACATCCAGCCTTATCATTACCATGTTCAAAACAGTTTTTCTGTAATCAAATTCTATAATAAGAGTTCGATCTACCATGACACATAAGGAAATGTTTGACACATATTACAAAACCATATAAATAAATTATTTCTTTATGATATAATTCAGGGGTATTCAATTAAAGTTCAAAGAGGCGTGGCCTCTATTTTTTCTTCCAAGCAAAGGTCCAGACAAAACAAACAAAACAATAAATAATTTTTTACATGTATTGTATTTTTACATTTAGATACATGAGAGGCCATGTGACAAAAATAAATAAATAAATAAATAAAATACTTCCTTTTGATACTTCCGTTTTCCTCTTGAAATCTATACTATTTTAATATTTTACTTAAAAGCAGTATCTAGCCTACTAAAAACAGTGTAGCTATAATCAAAACGTTCTCATCTTGAACAGAAAGATAACTAACAGTTTCAAAGTTTAAGTTCTATCCTAGCCAGTGATGTAGTCTACGTGATACGCAGGTATACGGTGTATACCCACTAGCAAAGGTCAAGGATTTCTGTATACCCACTTAAAAAAGCACAAGGATACGTAACAACATCTTTGTGACAGAACTTTCACACGTTCATTCATAAATTCACCCCGTCTGTGTTGCGAAGCACTGATTTTTTGAAAATCACGCTGTGTTTCTGTTGATGACCAGTGCTATTACGCAATTCTTTCATTTCAACTGACTGGCTGAGACCATCCTAAAAATGCGCCACTGCTGTGCGTCACCACTAAAGCTTACCATTTGCACACGTTTGTATGCCTTGGCTGTCTTGTGTTGCTTATAATAAATTGACATGTTGATATTGCATAAGCAGTCTTTCAGAATGCTGTCAGTTAGATGTAGATGCATACTGTACACATTAATGAGTGGTGCTTATGGGGTGTCGCTTTGGGACGGGCGAGGGAGGGAAAAATCACAGTATGCTCACTACAAAAAACTAGACTACACCACTGATCCTAGCCATCTAACAACAATTTCCACAATTATAATTAGGCCTACTTTTTTTTTTTATGTTCTTCAGAACATTTAAAAGATCAGAAACGTCTTGTCACATCTGGTTCGAATAGTCAGAGTCATAGGTTATAGATAGATAAATAGTAAGAAAAATAACTATATTTGCAGCATTGTTTTTTTCTGCTATGTTTTAGTGAAAGTAATCTATAATTTTGCAGCTCACCATGTTTCTGTTGTTGTTAAAATAACCGCATCATCCTCAGCTCTTGAACATGGCGCCAGCGCGCATCCGGAGCTGTTTTTATACAGTCTATGGTCCAGAGAGAGAGAGAGAGAGAGAGAGAGAGAGATGGTAGAATCCATCTCCACTTCTGAATTCTAAGAACTACCTTGTCGCCTAGCCCTTCCCAGTTCTTTTCTGTATAGCAATTAGTCCCAAAAAATAAACCAAGGATTCTAAAACCATCTCTGGCCCATCTGCATTGCTGCAGCAGCCTAGGAGGTCCTGCACCCAGCCAGTCACCCAAAAGCAAAGATGCACATTTCTCCCAATTAACACGTGCAGATGAAGCTTGTTGATATTTGTTTAAGGAAGAAATCAATTTTGTAACATCTTCTGAGTCTTTTATAACTCTTGTTACGTCATCAGCATAAGCTGTAAGTTTGACTGAATCTACACTGGGGCCACTAGAAATATTAAAACCACTTAGCTCCCTCCTAAGTGAGACTAATAAAGGTACGAAATTGCATACAGATGACCAGAAAGAGGACACCCCTGCCTTATGCCCCTGGTTACAGAGAAGGGCCTAGTTAAAGAACCATTAATCTTCAACATATTATAAATGTCATTATATAACATTTTAATGAGGGATACAAAATAAGGACCAAAACCAAAAGCTTCCAGAGTTTTAAATAAATATTGGTGGTCAACCCTGTCAAACGCTTTTTCTTGATCCAATGAAAGAAAACTAATATCCAAATTGTGCATTTTTGCCATTGTAATCATATCCCTCATCAAGAACAGATTATCAAATATTGTCCTTTTGGGAACACAAAATGTTTGGTCCATATGAATGCCTGATGCCATATATTTCTTAAGTCTGTTAGTCAAAGATTTAGATAAAATCAACACATATCAGTGATACCGTACGCCAATTCTTCAGAGACCCAAGGTCCCCCTTTTTTGGGATTAATATTAAAATTGCTCTTCGACAACTCAAAGGAAGGGTCCCTTGATTAATGCATTCAAGAAAAACTTCGTATAAGTCTTGCCCCAGTAGATTCCAAAAGGATTTGAAAAATTCTGCAGTAAGCCCATCCAATCCAGGTGACTTCCCAGAACACATTTCCTGAACAGCTTGTGAAATCCCTCCAAAAGTCAAAGGCCCATCCAACTCATTATGTTCTTCTTCCGTTAATTTGGATAGGTCACATTAAAGTTCATCAGTTGCTGTATCATCACATAATTCCGAACAGTATAAATCCTCATAAAAGGAAAGAGCATAAGATTGAATTTCCCGTTGATCTGTTATCACACCGCCACCTGGTATTTTCAACTGATGAAAACTCTTCTGTTCCCTTGGCTTTTTTTTTTCAAGACCAAAGAAGAATGATGTAGGAGCATCCATGTCGTTCAGCTGTGCAAATCTGGTCCTTAGAAGGGCTGTTTTTCCTCGTTCTTCCAATAAATTCTTTAACAGGAGTTTATCATTTGCTACAGAGTCAATAAAAGTTGAATTATAGTGGGTACAGTCACTGCTTTGCCCAAGGATATCTTGTTCAAGGGACTTCATTCTTGCTTTGAGCATTCCAGCACTATGTGCAGTGTACTGCTGGCAAAAAGACTTGATTTGTGTTTTACCAACATCCCACCATTGACTCAGTAACTGAAAATTACATCTCTCCTCTCTCCAAGCTTTCCAGAAAAGATTAAAGGAGTGAATAAAAGTACAGTCCTGCAATAATCTATTATTAAAGCGCCAATGTGATATATAGGATTTAGAAAGAGAAACAGAAACTACAATAGACACATAGTGATGATCTGACAGAAAAGATGGTGAAATCGAACTACTAAAAAAACTACCCCTATTACCCTTTTCGACATAAAAGCGATCAAGCCTAGCTCCTGACATATTATTAGAATTAGCTTTTAACCATGTGTACTGTCTGACTCCAGGAAAGTCACACATCAACTAAATTGTGTTCATTAATTAATTTCTTTAAAGTCTCAGCAGAAGAATGGTGAGGTTCATCATGATTCCTATCCAAATATGAATTAACAGTACAATTGAAATCTCCACCAAGTACAACAACATTTCCCTGAGGACACTGTTATAAAGCATCAGAAAGTGTTTTAAAAAATTAGATGCGTTCTTGACCAACATTTGGTGCGTACACATTAATAAAGGAAAAATGAGTATTACCAAAAACAATATCAGCTCTCAAAATCCTACCAGGTATTATTTCAACCACATCTGGTTGCATACTAACGCATGGAGAAAAAAGGATAGCAACACCTGCACTAAGGTTTGTACCATGACTTAATTCAACACTGCCTTTCCAATCACTGTGCTTGATTTTGCTGATCTGTATGCGTTTCTTGCAACAAAATTACATCTGCCTGTTTAGCCGCAGATAATCAAATAAAGCAACTCTCTTCCTTATGCATCGACAACCATTAACATTAAAGGTCCCAATGTTTAAGGTTGTCATGACGAAAGATAAAAGAATGCAAAAAAGATAATACATCACCTTAATATACATGACCATATTAATGTTTTTTATGACATGTTTAATCTTGTTTTAACTGCACTGACATGTTTCTTTAATCTATATCTTTTAGGCTGATCAAGCTCCTCCAATGAAGCTTTTCTCATAGCCATAGTGCAAGAATCAACAAACAATTGTAAATCAGAGAAATGCTTCTCTAATTTTGGTCTTCGCTGATTAAAAGTATCATTGAGAAAATCATTAATCTGTTGTACTGTATAATAAGGTGGTTTCATTTGAGAGCTGCATTTTTTCTCTGCAGAACTTCCTTGGGAACTGACATCAGTGAAATAATCCACAACATCAGATTCCTCACTATCCAAATTTATATCTACGGACTGAGCCTCACCTCCCTCCGATAGCTGATCCACATCAACCTGTGACAGGCCAACAGATGCTTGTGAGTCCCAAGACTCTCCGACTCCCACAAGCTCATCTGGCTCCATGGGGTGCTCTGATTCGCTGTTTCCCGCAGCGACGGTCTCAGATCCACCTCTCGCCGCACTGCGAACATTAGCGCATTCATTAGTGTTCAGTGAACACTCTCCCGCATTCTCAGCATGACTGATCACTGCATCCTCTTTCGGATTTTCATCGTCTTTTGACAATGAATCCGATTCAGCCAGCTGATCAGTTTTATCACTGCCATCCTGGTTACCATTTTCCATGGCAGGAGCCACCTGCTCCGAAGGTGTTTTAGGCTCAGTCTCAGTGTCATTTTGTTCAGTCACCTTATTATTAGTACATTTCAATTTTGTATGTCTGAAGACCCCACAAGAGAAGCATTTCATTGATTCAGTGCTGATAAAAATTGTATAATCTTTACCTGCCAAAGTCAATTTTGCAGAAACGGCCAAGTATTGAAATTCATACTTCGATACTTCGTCTAAAAGACATAACATGTTTTAAATCTGGATTCTTAACACCAAGAGGGATCGTTTTAATTGGCATCATAATTTTACCATAATCGCTGTAAGCAATCGCTGAAGTGAATCATTTGAAATGAACGGGGGCACATTGGAAAGAGTTACCCTCTATGAAGGGCTCGACAGCGGCAAAACAGGCAAGAAAACATCACCAACAGATAAGCCAACTTCCACTAAATGGTGAACCATAGACTCTTCCCTCACAAACACAACGACAGCTTTGTTCATTCTAGATGCCGACAGAATGTTCCGAGCACCTATTTCGCTACTAATAGCAGCCAAACAGTCTTCAACAGTGATTGATTCGTCCGGTAAACATTTACAACCATGCCGGGCTGTTAAAGTAGCAAACCCATCAGAGTCTGCCGGCATTTTCCCAACCCCCAACTAATTACAAGTGGCAACAAACTAAACTACACTAACTTTTCAAAGTAATAAAAAGAAAAAGAATGAAAACTCACTCAAACAAGCCGCCACTCGCTCAAACGCTCACGCACTCCTCCCAGCCGCTCCGCACATGCGCGCACACACACAGAGAGAGAAAGAGAAAGCGCACGGAGCTAAAAGGGCTTGAATAAAGCGTGTTTGGCTTTAGATAAAAATACTAGAGGATATAGCGCTGAAAGATATTTACCATAAACGACCCTGAGCACATGTTATGTGATCCGCTCCGCTGTTTTGACGCGCTGCTCACTTAAAATAGTGCTGCTGTTACGACTCGCGGTCTGGATGGATGCCAGGGTGCGGATGTGGTCCGCCTTTTGAAAATCAGTTACAGTATATAAGTATTTAAGGATAAAAGACTTGAGTTGCTTTTAAAATATTCACAAGTCCTTTTCCTCGAGTCAAGTCAAGTCTGAAGTAATTTCAGGTCGAGCCTGAGTCAAGTCTGAAGTCTATAAAATTGCGACTCGAGTCCGAGTCACTAACTCGAGTGCCCATCTCTGTCATGTGCTGGGCCTAAGCAAGTAGCTCCTGCCCAGGACCAGCTTAAACCAGATCATGACCAACTAAGGACCAGCTTAAAGCCAGGCTCATGGAAATACGTGCCTCTAGACACATTTCTGCAACACCGTTTTTACGTACCTTACTGCACGTTTCGCTGCAGTTTCAAAGTGAAATATCCAGTGAGTGGCGCTAAAAAGCGGGTTCAATACATGACCCTGGCACGTTTTTATTACATTGATATAGACATGTATTGCTGTGTTTTTATTATGCTACATCAGGTACGTATTGCGGCGGTTCAGAATTTAAATATCCGGAGAGTGTCGCTAAAAGTTAATGCTCTATATCGTGTTATCCCCTACTCTAGGGGTAGGCAACGTCGGTCCTGGCGTGCCGCTGTCCTGTAGGGCCTGTTTACACCTGGTCACTTCATGCGTTTTCTCTGATCGGATATCTATCTGATTTGTTAAAACGTTTCCATTTACACTTGGCCACATAAATGTCACTGTCTTCGCAAAACGGATATAAATCCGTTCTTCAATTCTCGCACCATATGCAAATTTAACGGAGTTCACGTCAATGAAAGCAATAGATATGCGCTGCATTTTATTAATTATCAGCTAATTTCAATATCAGAGACTGCAACAGGAGAGAGTGCGGCATCAGCACTGGAAAGATAGGTTAGTCTCACTACTTCTAATGATGATGATTGTGTGTTGACCGTCTGCGACTTACTTAGAAAGATTCCACTAACCGCTTCACTAACGCTAGCTATGAAGTTTGTTAGCTTGTATTTTTAACACTGACTGGAGAAAATCCGATTTTACCTGCATATGTAAGGTCACTCACTGTGCAGGACCATGATTGTTATTTAAATAATTAACTTTAACGGAGGAAATCAGATTGGCCGACCCTACGCTCATGGATGGACGATCTGACAGGATTACCTCCGGTTGAGTGACTCACATCTATAGAGAAACCTAACGTGTAGTAAAGAGAAACTCCCCTGTGTCTATCTAGTCATGAAGATGTACATATATTTAAATTTCAGCAGGCAACTATTTTTACAGCTAAC
Source organism: Schizothorax lantsangensis (assembly GCA_027422415.1). Classification (NCBI taxonomy): domain Eukaryota; kingdom Metazoa; phylum Chordata; class Actinopteri; order Cypriniformes; family Cyprinidae; genus Schizothorax; species Schizothorax lantsangensis. The sequence continues at coordinate 5,039,333 of CM049847.1, read as the reverse complement.
GTTGAGACGTGAGAGTGAACTGGGCCACAATACAAAAAGTAAGTTAAACATTCAGTGTGATGGATAGATTAGTTGAAGATGAATGTATCATGCAATGGCCAAATAGTTATTTTAAAGTATATACATCCTGTAAATTATATAAGTTAAGTTTACGGTGACATTACAGTATACCTTTACAATACTTTACATACAGTAGCCTACATTTAAAGGAAGATGTGAATGTTTTCTAGAAATAAAAATTACAGAAACTAATTTTGAACTTTCTGTATTTGATTATTCTTTCTTACCAAGTTCTTAGAAATTCCAGCCACTATCAATAACAACAATGTATATTACAGATGATTAAGCATATAAATAGTCAGTTTGTTGTTTAATACACATGCACACAGACATTATTATTTCATACACAATGTCATGAGATGCATAAGAAATCTTTAGGCACATAACACAAACCATAATCCATAACAACAAAAGACAATACTTTTGTCTTAACCTTTTCTGATAAGAAGTGTGCGCTGCAAACGCGAGCATTTTTGACGATAGTTTCTGTCTAGTCTGCTTATTTTATCGCGTTTAACCACAGCTGTCGTCGTTTTTTTGGATGGCAGATATGAGATAAAATTTCAAATTGAAGCCTGTTCTACATCGATTATTGCATCCAACATCACAACAAGATGATATTTTAAGCTCCTTATGTAGCTGAATATGCGCTGGTTTGAATTGGCCACCTCCAGTTTTCTCTTTGTTTTGCCTCCAGCTAGCGCTGTGACGTAATCGTGACGTCGGCGCAAAAAGGGTCTACAGCATGCCATATAGCCTATAAAACGCTCTCACACATCTATTATTTTAATATTTTGGAAGGAGTAAAATTAGCATATGTGATTTCAACAACCAGATGCATTTACACTTGTCCAGTTTCGTCTGGAATGCGACCTAGACCACCTCCTAAAGTGGTTTGAGCAATCGGATTTATATCCATCTCGAATGCGTTTCGGAGAGCATTTACACCTATTCGTTTCAGGATCGGATAGCTATCTGATCAGAAGAAACACATGAATGTTACGGAAGGACTCTCAGACACAAAGGAAAATGGTAAATGGTAGGTTTAATGACAGCAATATAAGATCAGCAGGAAGCAGGTGAGTAACTGGAGTTTGTGATACTTCAGAGGGTTGGAGCAGATATGATGGTAGGTCTTTCTTACAGGTCCAGGAGATCGTGGATATGGACAGACGCTGTAAGTCCAGGACTGGAGCAGGAGGATGACACGGAGATTGAGGACGAGGAGGACACACTGAGGATGACACAGGAGGTTAGTAATAATAGCACATAGGAAAACGTATAGCTAGGAGTTAGAGTCCAACAATGTCGAAACGAGACCAGACACTGAAGTGAGCTAGTGCTGGTGCTTATGAATGCTGCGTGATGAGTGACTGAATGACTTGCAGGTGCAGATGATCAATACTCAGGTGAGTTGGTGCGCTGTGATTGGCTGGGTTGGAGAACCGGCTGTTCTGTGTCAGTACCCCCCCCCTCCACGGCCCGCTCCTGAGGTGGCTGACCTCGTCCTCGGGGAGCAGGGCGATCTGGGTGTGTAGCATGGAAGGTTTCTAGTAGATTGGGGTCTAAGATGTTGTCTCTAGGCTCCCAGGATCTCTCCTCTGGTCCATAGCCCTCCCAATCTACTAAGTACTCTAATCTGCCAACACGGCGCCAGGAGTTCAGGATTTCCTTCACAGTGTATGCGGTACCGTCCTACAGAATCAACGGAAGGTGGGGTTCCTCAGCCGGTTCAGGATCTGTGGAGACAGGGACAGATGTGTAATGAGGTTTAAGGAGTGATACATGGAAAGTGGGGTGTATTCTGTAGTGTGGAGGTAACTGGAGCCGGTAGGTGACTGGGTTGATCTGCTTCACTATGGAGAAGGGGCCAATGAATCTGGGACTGAGCTTCTTGCAGGGTGTGCGTAATCTGATGTCACGGGTAGACAGCCAAACCTTTTGACCTGGTTGATACGTGGGAGTTGTTGAACGTCTCAGATCTGCTGTCATTTTTCGTCTGCGCAAAGTTCTTTGCAGTTGGTGGTGAGCTGCGTCCCAGACCCTCTCGCTCTCTCGGAACCAGTGGTCTATCGATGGCACCGCTGATGGTTCGCCTGACCAGGGGAAGAGAGGGGGCTGGTAACCGAGTACGCACTGGAAAGGAGTGAGCCCGGTAGATGGTTGGCGAAGGGAGTTTTGTGCGTACTCAGCCCAGCCCAGAAACTGGTTCCAAGAGTTCTGGTGGCCGTGGCAGAAGGTTCGTAGGAAACGTCCTATCTCTTGGATCTTCCTCTCCATCTGCCCGTTTGTCTGCGGATGATATCCAGAGGAGAGACTTACGGTCACATCTAGGAGGGAGAAGAATGCCTTCCATACGCGGGAAATGAATTGGGGTCCTCGGTCGGACACGATGTCTTCTGGGATCCCGAAATACCGGAACACTTGGTTAAATAGAGTCTCAGCTGTTTCCATGGCAGCGGGGAGACCCTTAAGGGGAAGAAGACGACAACTCTTAGAGAATCTATCTATTATGACCAGGATACATCCAGGTCTGTAAGATATGGAGAAATTAAAGCGTGTAAAGAACAGAGCCCATCTTGCCTGACGTGGATTCAGTCTCTTGGCATCCCGAAGATATTCTAGGTTCTTATGATCAGTCAATACCATGAATGGTTGCTGAGCTCCCTCCAACCAGTGTCTCCACTCCTCGAGAGCTAACTTGATGGCAAGAAGCTCTCGGTTACTGATGTCATAGTTCCTCTCCGCCGGGCTGAGTTTGCGGGAGAAGAAGGCACATGGATGGAGTCTGGTCGGAGTCCCCTGCTGCTGAGATAAAACTGCCCCTACCCCGGTTGTAGAGGCGTCAACTTCCAACGACGAACGCCTTATCAGGATCCGGGTGGACGAGGATAGGGGCACTGATGAAGGCTTCTTTCAAGGTGTTAAAGGCCTCCGTGGCAGATGGTGTCCAGGACAGTGATTTGGGTTTGAGTTTGAGGAGGTTGGTGAGTGGGCTGGCAATGGAGCTATAGTTTTGGATGAACCTTCTATAGAAGTTGGCGAAGCCGAGGAAGCGTTGGAGTTCCTTAATAGAAGTGGGTATTGGCCAATCCCGGATGGCGGTTACCTTCCCCTCGTCCATCCTTACACCATACTGGTCGATGTGGTAACCTAGGAACTTTACTGAAGACTGATGGAAGGAGCACTTTTCTGCTTTCAAGAACAAGTTGTGTTCTTTCAGACGTTGTAGGACCTCCGCAACATGCTGGCGATGTTCGGCCCAACTCCGGGAGTATATGAGTATATCGTCGATGTAAATGAGTACGAATTGATGGAGAATCTCCCGGAGTACCTCATGCATGAAATCCTGGAATACGGAGGGGGCGTTGACAAGTCCATACGGCATGACGCAGTATTCGTAATGGCCAGTAGGTGTCACGAAGGCTGTCTTCCACTCGTCCCCCTCACGTATCCGGATGAGGTTGTATGCACTGTGGAGGACCAACTTGGTGAAGAAGCGTGCTCCGCGGAGGTGCTCCAGTGCAGCCGGGACGAGGGGAAGAGGATACCGAAACTTGACCGTGATCTTATTAAGTCTATACAAGGCCTCAAACCACCGTCCTTCTTAGCCACGAAGAAAAAACTCGAAGCAGCAGGGGATGTTGATGGTCGGATATAGCCTTGTTGGAGAGCTTCCTCAATGTACTCCTCCATGGCCTTCTGCTCAGGAATGGAAAGTGGGTATATTTTCCCACGGGGTACTGACTCACCCGGAAGCAGATCGATGGCACAGTCCCATGGCCGATGTGGAGGCAGCTTGGAAGCTCGTTTCGGGCAGAATACGTCACTGAAGGGAGCGTAGCATGGTGGAATATCTACTGACTGTTTCTCCACCGGGCTCTCGATGGAGGTGGTGCAGATCTGGAGATGCATGGGAACCTCTTTTGGAGGACGAGGAATATGTGGGAAACAGTCAGGAAAACAACTTTCGCCCCACTTCAGGACTTCACCAGACTCCCAGGAGAGGATGAGGTTGTGCTGCACTAACCACAGGCGCCCTAGTATTACATCAGCGGTGGAATTCTCCAGAACCAGGAGGATACTCAGGTGAGTTGGTGCGCTGTGATTGGCTGGGTTGGAGAACCGGCTGTTCTGTGCCAATGAAGTGACCAGGTGTAAATAGCCCCGAAGAGATACTCATCCGCGGTGACGCTTGTTGCATTAGCGCTGTCATATCTGACTATAACATGCCATATAGCCTATAAAACGCTCTCACATGTTTATTATTTTAAAATTTTGGGAGGAGTAAAATTAGCATATGTGGTTTCAACAACCAGATGCATTTACACTTGTCCAGTTTCGTCAGGAATGCAGCCCAGACCACCTCCTGAAGTGATTTGAGCGATCAGATTTAAATCTGTCTCAAAAGCGTTTCGGAGGGCATTTACCTGGGGGTGTATTCCAGAAAGCAGGTTATGTGACATACCCGGGTATGTTTGAGGATAAGCGAGCGGATAACCTCAGCTTTCGGTTCCAAAATCGGAGGTAACTTTTAGGCTATGTAAGTAACCATAGTAACTTGCTCTCTGAAGATAACCTGCTCCGGAGCAGGTTCTGTTCCAGGGTTAGTTCACTTCAGGGTTAGTTCACCATTGAACAAAAGAAGAAGAAAGAAACAGCATGGCGCGCTTTTTCTTTGCATCCGTTTCCATAGTGACTCATCGATTCATCGCTCTGTTGAGAATGTCTTGAGTCTTAACCAGGAACATACTCTAAGTTGAATGAACTTACTCCCGGTCGTGTTTTAGGAACCAACATACCTCGAGTAAGCAGGTTTTGGGTTAATCAACCGAAAGTTCAGGGTTTAGCTGACGGTAAGTTAACCGTGCTTTCTGGAATACACCCCTGGCCTTTTCAGGATCAGATAGCTATCTGATCAGAAAAAACGCATGAAGTGACCAGGTGTAAACAGCCCCGTAGAGTTTAGCTCCAACCCTAATCAAACACACCCGAACAAGCTAATCAAGGTCTTCAGAATTACTAGGGCTACAGGCAGGTGAGGTTTTTTTTCAGGGTTGGAGCTAAACTCTGCAGGACATCAGCACTCCAGGACTGACATTGCCTACCCCTGCCCTACTCTAAACCCAACCCTAAACCTACCCAATAGTGTTAAAAAATGCAAAACTGATATAAAAATGCATTTATTGATGCAACTGTGCCATTTGAACTTCTTTATATGCAGGTTTGAACTTTTTTGTCAAACCGTAGTTTCATGGGATTCATACTGGTGACCTCTCAAGTGCAACTCCATACTGTGTGAGCTAGCTACTGAACAAGCCTAATGATTATGAAAACCCATATATCATGATATAATAATAATAATAATTCATTACATTTATATAGCGCTTTTCAAGGCACTCAAAGCGCTTTACATACAAGGGGGAATCTCCTCAACCACCACCAATGTGCAGCATCCACCTGGATGATGCGACGGCAGCCATATTGCGCCAGAACGCCCACCACACACCAGCTTACTGGTGGAGAGGAGACAGTGATGAAGCCAATCAGTGTATGGGGATGATTAGGAGGCCATGATGGTCAGAGGCCAATGGGCAAATTTGGCCAGGATGCCGGGGTAACACCCCTACTCTTTTCGAAGGACATCCTGGGATTTTTAATGACCACAGAGAGTCAGAACCTCGGTTTAACGTCTCATCTGAAGGACGGTGCTTGTTGACAGTATAGTGTCCCCGTCACTATACTGGGGCATTAGGACCCACACAGACCACAGGGTGAGCACCCCCTGCTGGCCTCACTAACACCTCTTCCAGCAACAACCTAGTTTTTCCCAGGAGGTCTCCCATCCAGGTACTGACCAGGCTCAGCCCTGCTTAGCTTCAGTGGGAAACCGGTCTTGGGCTACAGGGTGATATGGCTGCTGGATAAATGATATGTCATGCTAGCATTCAAAAGTATCAGTTTTCAAATCTCGCAGCATGTTAAAATTGTTTTGTAGTCATAACATAATATTCTTCAAGTAACTGTGTGAAAATTAGGCTTTGTTAATCGAAACTGGACCTGTAAATCATACTTTGTGCAAAAAACACATACTGTACATATACATGTATATACACACATATATATATATATATATATACACACATACAGGGTACAACGGGGCTAAAGGCACACCTTAAGAAAAAGTGTGCTATTCACTGCGCCTAAAATGTATAATTGCAGAAAAAATACACAAGGGGTAAAAGGCTCACCAGCATGGGGTAAAAGACACATGGTATTAATCCAAATACTTCAGCTCAAATACTGTTTTTTTTTAAATAATATCTAAGTTAATACTTGTTCATTACAATCACTTTAGCAATTTTTGTACTGTTTTCTGCTTATTTTGAAAAATAAAATAATAAATTTTTGTTCAATAAATATACTGTCAAGTCAAGTCAAGTCACCTTTGTTTATATAGCGCTTTTAACAATACAGATTGTGTCAAAGCACTTAACAGTATCAAGTTGGAGGATAGAGTGTCAGTAATGTATAATAATAAGATTAAACACTCAATTTTCAGTTAAGGGCATTTCATTATTGAATTCGGAGATGTCATTGTCTAGCTAAGTTTAGTTTAAATAGTATCTGTGAAATCAAATTTACGATAATCGCTTGAAATTAAGTGTCCCCAACTGAGCAAGCCAGAGGCGACAGCGGCAAGGAACCAAAACTCCCTCTGAGACAGAATGGAGAAAAAAACCTCGGGAGAAACCAGGCTCAGTCGGGGGGCCAGTTCTCCTCTGGCCAGGATATTATTGTTTATTCATTGTTTACTTATTGTTTTAATTAAATTTTTAAATGTATAAATGTATTATATTTCTATTTTTATATTGTTGCAATTTCTAACAATAATAGTATTATGTAGTTAGGTATTTTATTATAAAATTTTTAATTATTTGTTTTATTTTTAGTTTTATTGTATTTTAGTCGAGGTCTTCACTGGGGATATGTCTCTGGGGCTCATCGCTGACGATCAGGGCCGCAGACATCATCTCCCGGCGCCGATCCACCATCTGATCCGGACACGGACTGAGAAACAGAATATGAAAGAAACAACTATTAGCGTAGATGCCAATCTTCTTACGATGTAACGAGTACATCGTGTGTTATGGGAAGTGTTCCCGGTTCCGGTTGATCTAATTAATGCAGCCTAAAAATCCTTTAACGGATTTGAATAATAGAAGTGTATTAGTGTGTTAGGTGTATGTCAGGTTAAAGAGATGGGTCTTTAATCTAGATTTAAACTGGCAGAGTGTGTCTGCCTCCCGAACAGTGTTTGGTAGATTGTTCCAGAGTTTTGGTGCTAAAAAGGAAAACGATCTGCCGCCCGCAGTTGATTTTGATATTCTAGGTATTATCAAACGGCCAGAGTTTTGAGAACGCAGCGGCCGTGGAGGACTATAATGCGATAAGAGCTCACTCAAGTACTGAGGAGCTAAACCATTCAGGGCTTTATAAGTCATTAACAAGATTTTAAAATCTATACGATGTTTAGTAGGGAGCCAGTGCAGTGTTGACAGAACCGGGCTAATGTGGTCATACTTCCTGGTTCTAGTAAGAACTCTAGCTGCTGCATTTTGGACTAACTGTAGTTTGTTTATTAAACGTGCAGAGCAACCACCCAGTAAAGCATTACAATAATCTAACCTTGAGGTCATAAACGCATGAATTAATATTTCTGCATTTGACGTTGAGAGCATAGGTCTCAGTTTGGATATGTTTTTGAGATGGAAGAACGCAGTTTTACAGATGCTAGAAACATGGCTTTCAAAAGAAAGATTGCTATCAAACAGCACACCTAGGTTCCTGACTGATGAAGAAGAAGAATTGACAGAGCAGCCGTCAAGTGTTAGATAGTGTTCTAAGTTATTACATGTGGGGTTTTTAGGTCCGATAATTAACACCTCTGTTTTTTCAGAATTTAGCAGTAGGAAATTACTCGTCATCCAGTTTTTTATATCGACTATGCATTCCGTTAGTTTCTCAATTTGGTGTGTTTCACCGGGCCGTGAAGAAATATAGAGCTGAGTATCATCAGCATAACAGTGAAAGCTAACACCATGTCTCCTGATAATATCTCCCAAGGGTAACATGTAAAGCGTGAAAAGTAACGGCCCTAGTACTGAGCCTTGAGGAACTCCATACTGCACTTGTGATCGATATGATACCTCGTCATTCACTACTACGAACTGATGGCGGTCAGATAAGTACGATTTGAACCATGCTAAGGCACTTCCACTAATGCCAACAAAGTTTTCTAGTCTATTTAAAAGAATGTTGTGGTCGATGGTGTCGAACGCAGCGCTAAGATCCAGTAGAACTAATAAAGAGATACAACCACGATCAGATGATAGAAGCAGATCATTAGTAACTCTAATGAGAGCAGTCTCAGTACTATGATACGGTCTAAATCCTGACTGGAAATCCTCACAGATATAATTTTTCTCTAAGAAGGAATATAATTGTGAGGATACTACCTTTTCTAGTATCTTTGACAGAAAAGGAAGATTTGAGATCGGTCTGTAATTAACTAGATCTTTGGGGTCAAGTTGTGGTTTTTTAATGAGAGGCTTAATAACAGCCAATTTGAAGGTTTTGGGGACAAATCCTAATGACAATGATGAATTAATAATAGCCAAAAGAGGATCTATGACTTCTGGAAGCAGCTCTTTTATTAGTTTAGATGGAATAGGGTCTAACATACATGTTGTTGGTTTAGATGATTTAACAAGTTTATACAATTCTTCCTCTCCTATAATAGAGAATGAGTGGAATTGTTCCTCAGGGGATCTATAGTGCACTATTTAATGCGATACTGTAGCTGACGGCTGCATGGTTACAATTTTATCTCTGATAGTATCGATCTTGGAAGTAAAGTAGTTCATAAAATCATTACTGCTGTGCTCTTGGGAAATGCCAACACCTGTTGATGCTTTATTTTTCATTAATTTAGTGACTGTATTGAATAAATACCGGGGGTTATGTTTGTTTTCTTCTAGAAGAGACGAAAAGTAATCAGATCTAGCAGTTTTTAATGCTTTTCTGTAGGATAGGATACTTTCCTGCCAAGCTATACGAAATACCTCTAGTTTTGTTTTCCTCCAGCTGCGCTCCATTTTCCGGGCTGCTCTCTTTAGAGTGCGAGTGTGCTCATTATACCACGGTGTTGGACTCTTTTCCTTAATCTTCCTTAAGCGTAAAGGAGCAACTGTATCTAAAGTGCTGGAAAAGAGAGAGTCCATAGTCTCTGTTAGATCATCAAGCTGTTCTGAGCTGTTGGATATGCTGAGGAATTGAGATAAATCAGGAAGATTACTTACAAAGCAATCTTTTGTGCTAGAAGTGATGGTTCTACCATACTTGTAACAAGGAATAGAATTTACAGTTTTAGCTATATGGAGTTTACACAAGACTAGATAATGATCTGATATATCATCGCTTTGCTGCAGAATTTCAACACCACTAACATCAATTCCATGTGACAGTATTAAATCTAGAGTATGATTTCGACAATGAGTAGGTCCTGAAACGTGTTGTCTAACCCCAATACAGTTCAGAATATCTATGAATGCTGATCCTAATGCATCTTTTTCATTATCGACATGGATATTAAAATCGCCAACAATTAAGACTTTATCTGCAGCCAGTACTAACTCAGATAGAAAATCAGCAAATTCTTTAATAAAGTCTGTATGGTGCCCTGGTGGCCTGTATACATTAGCCAATACAAACATCACAGGGGATTTATCACTAACACGTGTTTCTCTAGATAATGTTATACGCAGCACCATAACTTCAAATGAGTTATACTTAAAGCCTGCCATTTGAGAAATACTGAGAATATTGCTATAAATTGTAGCAACACCTCCCCCTTTGCCTTTTGGACATGGCTCATTTTTATAGCTGTAATCTTGGGGGGTGGACTCATTTAAAGTAATGTATTCATCTGGTTTTAGCCATGTTTCTGTCAAACAGAGCAAATCTAGGTTATGATCATTAATCAAATCATTTACAAAAAGTGATTTTGTAGAAAGGGACCTGATATTCAGTAAGCCAAGTTTTATAAATTGTTTCTGTGTGTTGTAAACATTTTTTATTTGTTGAACATCAATTAAATGGTTACTCATAAATTGGTTTGGACGTTTTCTGTATTTTCTAGTTCGGGGAACAGACACAGTCTCTATAGTGTGATATCTAGGTGAAGGAGTCTCTATGTGCTGAGAATTAACTGACGTCTGTGGCAGCTAGCAGACGGTCAGTTTAGCCAGTCTGTCTGCTTCCTGACCTGGGCCCCAGTTAGTCAAGTATGAACTCTAAGACTATGTGACAAATTTCTAGAGAGAAGAGCGGCACCACCCGAAGAGGGATGAACACCATCTCTTTTCAACAGGTCAGGTCTGCCCCAAAAACTTGTCCAATTGTCTATAAAACCTATGCTATTCTGCGGGCACCACTTAGACATCCAGCCATTGAGTGATGACAGTCTGCTATGAATCTCATCACCCCGGTAAGCAGGGAGGGGGCCAGAGCATATTACAGTGTCTGACATCGTACTTGCAAGTTCACACACCTCTTTAACATTATTTTTAGTGATCTCCGACTGGCGAAGTCGAACATCATTAGCGCTGGCGTGGATAACAATCTTACTGAATTTACGTTTAGCATTAGCCAGCACTTTTAAATTTGCCAAGATGTCAGGCGCTCTGGCTCCAGGTAAACAATGGACTATGGTGGCTGGTGTCTCTATTTTCACGTTCCGTACAATAGAATCGCCAATAACTAGAGCACTTTCACCAGGTTTCTCAGTGGGTGCGTCACTGAGTGGGGAGAACCTGTTTGATGTTCTGATCGGAACGGAAGAGCGGTGTTTTGACCCGCGACTAGGCCGCCTCACTGTCACCCAGTTGCCCTGCAGCGGGGGCGCTAACGTTACCGGAACCGAACAATGTACAGGAGTCCCTGAGCTAATCACATCCAAAGCAGTATCTACAGCCCTCACATTCTTACTGTCCTCAACTAAAGTTTGGATGCGTGTCTCTAGTTCTAAAACCTTCTCTGTCAGCCTAACTATTTCCCTACATTTATCACATGTGAATCCCTCATCGCTGACAGAGAGAGATAAACTATACATGTGGCAAACTGTGCAAATAACAATAGCAGGAGAAGAAGCCATTACTCACCGTGATTGATGAATGATACCAACTTAACTTACCACTTACCACTGTTGTTTGATGAACTCGTGAAAAACGGAGCGAGAGAGAAATGAAAACGGAGCGATTAAAAAGAAAACAATAATAGGCGCGAATAGCAACGCGAATGGAACCGCGAGTGACAAGCTAACCGGCTAGCGAATGCTAACGCGCTGCACTCACGGTTTTAAAAGCGAGCGATCAGATTAGTTTGATAGATAATACCAGAAATATGGTGGGAATTAAGTTATATATTATTACTTTAAACAACAGACAGTGAAAGTAAGGTAAATATTCAATAAAAAGCAGAGCTACAATCGCAAACCTCTCAGCAGTACAGCAGTACAACAGTACAACAGACAGGAACAGACTGAAGCAATCGATCAGCAAAACAAAAGAGTCACCTTACTGTCATTAAAATATGTTAATATAAAAAATATATTTTAAAATACAGAAACAAAATCATTTTAATAAGTAAAGCTTGTAAAAGCATTGAAGGATATCCAATAATAATTGAATATATATTTACAGTAGTAATAACAAATTATATTTTATATGATATGATTAATATCATGTTTTTAAATATGATGGTTTCATTCTAAACATGGTGATTATCTCTAAAATGGACACCCAGGCCCTGATTGGCTAATCGGGAGCACCGGGAGGATTCCCAGTGGGCCGGTCTGTTTTTTGGCCGCTAGGGCCTGTGTTGTCATGCCACTGGGTTGAAATATGCTGTTCCTAGGCTGCCTCCACTCATCAAGTCAAGTCAAGTTGAGCTTTATTGTCCTTCCACTACATGTGGGGACATACAGTGGAACGAAATGTCGTGCCTCACAGGACCACGGTGCTACATAAATACAGACATACAACAATGAAGTAGAACACTATAAACCTATACACAACTAATGGCGTGCATGGGGTTTCAGAGGGGGGCGGGGTGATTTGAGTTCAGGGCTCTCACAGCCTGGGGGAAAAAGCTGTTGAGCAGTCTGGCGGAGCGGGCACTGATGCTCCGGTACCGTCTTCCTGATGGTAGGAGCTGGAAGAGACTGTGGGAGGGGTGGGTGGGGTCCTTCACGATGCTGTTGGTTTTGCTGGAGCATCGTGCAAGGAAAATGTCCAGGATGGATGGGAGAGGGGCACGATGATCTTTGCAGCCGTGTTCACTGTCCGCTGGAGGGTCTTGCGGTCAGCAGCACTGCAGTTCCCGTACCAGACAGTGAAGCAGCTGGTCAGTACACTCTCAATGGTGCCCCTGTAGAATGTGGTGAGGATGGGTGGTGGGAGACTTGCTCTTTTCAGCCAGCGGAGAAAGTGTAGGCGCTGTTGTGCCTTCTTGGAGAGTGACATGGTGTTGGTGGTCCAGGTGAGATCCTCCGTGATGTGCACCCCCAGGAATTTTGTGCTGCTGACTCCCTCCACAGTCGAGTAGTCGATGGTCAGTGGGGGGTGGCCAATGGAGTTCCTCCTCCTGAAGTCCAACACAACCTCCTTTGTCTTCTCCACATTGAGGGACAGATTGTTAGCACCACACCATTCAGCCAGCTGTGCCACTTCCTCTCTGTAGTGCGTTTCATTGTTGTTGCTGATGAGACCTACCACTGTTGTGTCATCAGCGAACTTGATGATGTGGTTGGAGCTGAACTTGGCAGTGTAGTCATGGGTCAGCAGCGTGAAGAGCAGCGGGCTGAGCACACAGCCTTGTGGGGCACCTGTGTTCAGTGTGGTAGTGCTCAAGGTGTTATGGCCGACACGGACTGACTGAGGTCTTCCGGTTAAAAATTCCAGGATCCAATTACAGAGGGAATTGGTTTGTTTATGAGCTGTTGTGGGATTATTGTGTTGAATACCAAGCTGAAGTCAATGAACAGCATTCTAACATAGGAGTCTTTATTTTCTAGGTGGGTAAGAGCCAGGTGGAGGGTGGAGGAAATTGCATCGTCCGTAGAGCGGTTTGGACGGTATGCAAACTGGAGCGGATCGAGTGTGTTGGGGAGGCTGGTTTTGATTTTGTGCATGACTAACCTCTCAAAGCACTTCATCATGATTGGAGTCAGTGCTATGGGACGGTAGTCGTTTAGACAGGACACAGGTGATTTCTTTGGTACCGGTATGATTGTTGTGGATTTGAGACATGTGGGGACGACTGCCTGGCTCTGCGAGGTGTTGAAGATATCTGTTAGGACATCCGTCAGCTGTGCAGCTTAGTCTTTCAGTACACGGCCAGGTATGTTGTCAGGACCCGCAGCCTTTCGTGGGTTAATCCTAGATAGGGTCTTCCTTACGTCGGCTGGAGACAGACAGAGCGCCTGGTCGTTGGGAGGTGTGGGCAGTTTTTGTGCAGGTGTGTCATTCTGCATTTCAAACCGTGAATAAAAGTGGTTGAGTGTATCGGGGAGGGATGGATCATCATCACACGGCCTGTGGCGGGGGCTTGTAGTCAGTGATGGTCTGAATGGCTTGCCACAGGCTCCATGTGTCTCTGCTGTCCGTGAAGTGATTGTTGATTTTTTGAGCATATGACCATTTTGCATTTTTGATGCCACAGGACAGATTGGCTCTTGCTGTTTTGAGGGCTGCTTTATCTCCTGATCTGAATGCTTCATCTCTGGTCTTTAGCAGCCCACAAACCTCTGCTGTCATCCACGGCTTTTGGTTTGCATGTGTGGTGATGGTCTTGGTGACTGTCACATCATCAATGCACTTTTTGATGTAAGCAGTCACAGTTTCAGTGTACTCCTGCAGGTCTGTGTGGTTCTTGTAGGTGGCCGCCTCTTTAAACATGTTCCAGTCTGTGCACTGAAAGCAGTCCTGTAGTGTTGAGGTAGCATTCTCTGGCCAAATTGTGATGAGTTTTTGGACCGGTTTGGCGAGTTTCAGAAGTGGTCTATATGCTGGGATTATCATAACAGAGATGTGGTCTGAGTACCCGAGGTGGGGGCGGGGTACAGCCTTGTAAGCATTCTTTTCTGTTGTGTAAACAAAGTCCAGTGTATTGTTTCCCCTTGTTGCAATGTTTACATGTTGGTAGAACTTTGGCAAAACTGTCTTTAAATTTGCGTGGTTGAAGTCACCGGCTATGATGAAAAAGCCGTCGGGGTTATTTGTTTGTTGTTCACTGATGGCGCTATACAGTTCACAAAGCGCATCCTTAGCATTTGCACATGGTGGAATGTAAACTGCGACAATAACAATGGCCGTGAACTCCCGCGGCAGATAGAACGGTCGACACTTCACAAACATAAACTCCACCAGCGATGAACAGTGTTTTGATACTACCGCAGCATTGTTACACCATTCTTTGTTGATATAAACACACAAGCCACCACCGCGGCTCTTACCAGAAAGTGCTGTGTCTCTGTCTGCTCGTTAGCAGGTTAGCCTGTTCAACTGAATGGCGGAGTCCGGGATGTTGTCGTTTAGCCATGTTTCAGTGAAAACAAACACACAACAATCCCTTGCCTCATGCTGTGTAGACCGACTGAGTTGAATTAAGTCCAGTTTGTTTTCCAGAGAGCGAACGTTTGAGAGCATGAGTGTTGGAAGAGCCGGTCTTGTGGGATTAGCTCTTAGCCTAGCTCGTATACCTCCGCGCTTACTGCTCTTCCATCCTCTCTCACACCGCTTGCGACGCCGCCTTGTGCGGGTAGCGTCAGTAGGCGAGGCCGCGGTCTCGAGGTCCGGCTTCAGCAGTAAACAAAGGCCTTGTAGCTTCTCAGCAGCC
Organism: Schizothorax lantsangensis; assembly: GCA_027422415.1. Taxonomy (NCBI): domain Eukaryota; kingdom Metazoa; phylum Chordata; class Actinopteri; order Cypriniformes; family Cyprinidae; genus Schizothorax; species Schizothorax lantsangensis. Next base: position 5,024,315 of record CM049847.1, on the reverse strand, counting down.
GCCGGCGAGAGTTCGTGTTTGTATGCGTTGCCGATATCCAAAAGGCTTTGGCGATCATAGATGTGTTCTGGAGAGAATTCCTTATGAATTGGCGGTAAATCGACAATATTTGGAGATGAACAGACAACATTAAAAGACATAAAAGCATCGTCTTTGGGACCCGGAGCGGCCGCTGCATCAGATCGCGCCGCCATTTTGGATTTTCCCCGCCATCTTGGATTTTCCATAGGAGCCCCACTCTTTTTATTTATTATTTTCTCGCAGCCCATATTATTATTTTCACCAGACCATATCAGTAACAATTTCTCAATTGATAACTAATCATTCTTTTTGCACAAATCATTGTTTTATTTGTGAACGTAGGCGTTTGGGGAAAGGCTTTAAGACCAAGTGGAATCTATGGTGGCCGATAGAGCTCAACGCGCTGCAACTTCAGAAAACACATGCAAATAGAAAAAACACCAGCAAATTAAGTCAAAGTCAAAGTCAAGTCAAAGTCAAAGTCAAAGTCAGCTTTATTGTCAATTCTGCCACATGTACCATACATACAGAGAATTGAAATTGCGTTACTCTCTTACTCCCTGGTGCATACAGATAACACTAAACACTAACAGTAGAACGCAAGAATACAGATAAGTACAAATCAAATATATATATATATATATATATATATATATATATATACAGTATATATATATATTAAGAAAATTAAGAAAACATCTTCATCATTTTGACAGCACACGCGCTGCAAATCCTCACAACACATGCAAATTAAGAAACGCGCTGCAAATCCTCACAACACATGCAAATTAAGAAACGCGCTGCACGGACCACAACGGAAATGTTTCAAGGGGACCCAAAAAAGTGACGGACCGGCTGGGATTTGGTTATTGTGCAGTGGCTATTGGTCAGTGGAGTTGTTGGTGAACTGAAAGGTGAGTTTTTTTTGTTGTTGTTGTTTATTTTAACACCCTGATTGCATGATTTATTTGTCTTTTGGGAAAAAAAATCGGCCCTGGTATTTTTTGGTCCAGGCGGCCCACCACCACCACTTCTATATATACAGTATATACATACATATATATATATATATATATATGATAAAGGTTTTTGAACAGTAAGATTTTTACTGTTTTTTAAAGAAGTCTCTTCTGCTCACCAAGCCTGCATTTATTTGACCCTAAATACAGCAAAAGCAGTAATATTGTGAAATATTTTTACTGTTTAAAATAACTCCTAAAATAATATTCCTGTGATTTCAAAGCTGAATTTTCAGCATCATTACTCCAGTCACATGATCCCTCAGAAATCATTCAAATATTCTAATTTGCTGCTCAAAAGAACATGTATTATTATTATTATTATGTTGAAGACAGCTGAGTAGAATTTTTTTTCAGGTTCCTTTGATGAATAGAAAGTTCAGAAGAACAGCATTTATCTGAAATAGAAATATTTTGTAACATTATAAATGTCTTTATCATCATGTTTGATCAATTTAAAGCATCCTTGCTAAGTAAAAGTATTCATTTATATAATTCCCCCCCCCCCCCCCCCCCCCCAAAAAAAAAAAAAAAAAAAAAAACTTATATTGGCTTTTGAATGGTATAGTGTATAATGTTACAAAAGCTTTTTATTTCAGATAAATGCTGATCTTTGGATCTTTCTATTCATCAAAGAATCCTGAAAAATAAATACTCAACTGTTTTAAATATTGATAATAATAATAATATGTAAAAATGTTTCTTGAACAGCAAATCAGCATATTAGAATGATTTCTGAAGGATCATGTGACATAGAAGACTGGGGTAGACTGGAGTAATGATGCTGAAAATTCATCTTTGATTACAGAAATAAATTACATTTTAAAATATATTCAAATAGAAATTTATTTTATATAGTAAAAATATTGCACAATATACTGCTGTTGCTGTATTTAATCAATAAATGCAGGCTTGGTGAGCAGAAGAGAATTCTTTAAAAAAAAACATTCAAAATCTTAGGCTATACTGTTCAAAAACTCTTGACTGGTAGTGTAGATATGTAGCCTATCATTGCATCTAGTTGTTTTGGATAAGAATAAAACGTCAGGTCTGACAATATTGTGTCTTTTTTAATTTAAATCTAGATTAATTCGCATGTGGTGGCCCATGGAAACCTTTATGAACATACTTGAATTGACTTGGCCAAAAAATCGCGGGAGAAGAATTACGTTTCATTAAAAAGTGTTTGCGTATTCTACACTCGTGGCGCGCGCACACATTAGGATCAGGTTAGATGTCTGCCTCCGTTCCGAGTCCCTATCAAGCACTTTACCGATTCAACTGCTCTCCTCTCCTCCTCCTGCCTGGCTCTGTGGCCCGCATCATTCACCGCAGAGCAAGCCTGTTCTTGATAAAGCGGCTGTGAAACGTGGGAAAAGCCGATGAGGAGGAAGTTGGTGTGAAGCGAGAGCAAAATACTTCATCGCTCCGTCTATAGCGCTTTGTGATTGGGTGGTTTACCCTGTCAATACAGGAGGCAAACCAATGGGCCACTGGCTGCTCGCTGTCCCTACTTGATAGCAAAAAAAAACAAAAACAAAAAAACATATTCATTCTGTCGGCCCCTTCAGTGCGTTGGCCCACCGGGAATATGCCCGGTATGCCCGATTACCAATCCAGCCCTGACCCTATATATATATATTAGGGGTGGCACGGTACATAGATGTCACAGTTCGGTACGTACCTCGGTTCGGGGGTCACGGTTCGATACGATTTCGGTACAACATGAAAAAAAAAGATTTCTACTATGCTCTGTTTCTTTTAATTTATTTTGAACAGACAGTAGTGCAAATAAAAAAAAATCCATCTAGATGTGAAAATACTACATATTATTACATGTTATATATCTAAAATTCGTTTTGTTTTCACAAATAAAAGCAGACCTTTAGACAGTGATTATTAATAAGACAATAAGTGTTTAAAGTTGATTCTGCTGGTATAAGGAAACAGTTGAAGTGATCGCGTCACACACACACACACACACTCGCACACACACACACTCGCACACACTCACTCGCACACACTCGCGTGCACACACTCGCGCACACGCACACACACATCAGTTCCAGCATTGCTAACTTGACAGCCAGTTGGAACTTTATCAAAATAAAATACAATGAGCCAAACATCAGCGCGCCCGCCTCTGTGTCACCATTGGCATTCGCTGTTCTTCTGCTGGAATTGGGGGTGAATTGCCTGTATTCGTCATAAGGCCTCATGCACCGAACCGAGATGCCTGTACCGTGACGGTTCGGTACGAATACATGTACCGTGCCACCCCTGGGGCAGTCGTGGCCTAATGGATAGCGAGTCGGACTTGTAAGCGGAAGGTTGTGGGTTCGAATCTCAGGTCCGGCAGGGATTGTTGGTGGGGGAGTGAATAACCAGCGCTCCTTCAATACCACGACTGAGGTGTCCTTGAGCAAGACACCGAACCCCCAACTGCTCCCCGGGCGCTGTAACATGGCTGCCCACTGCTCCGGGTGTGTGTTCACTTAGTCTGGGTTAAATGCAGAGAATACATTTCACTGCTGGTTATATACTCTCTATATAATCGTGTATGTGACAAATAAAAAAAATATATATATAAAGAAGCAAGTAAATACAGGTGCTGGTCATATAATTAGAATATAAGAAGAATGTATACATTCTTTCCACACAGACTGATATATTTCAAGTGTTTATTTCTTTTAATTTTGATGATTATAACTGACAACTAATGAAAACCCCAAATTCAGTATCTCAGAAAATTTGAATATTACTTAAGACCAATACAAAGAAAGGCTTTTTAGAAATCTTGGCCAACTGAAAAGTATGAACATGAAAAGTATGAGCATGTACAGCACTCAATACTTAGTTGTTGCTCCTTTTGCCTGAATTACTGCAGCAATGCGGTGTGGCATGGAGTCGATCAGTCTGTGGCACTGCTCAGGTGTTATGAGAGCCCAGGTTGCTCTGATAGTGGCCTTCAGCTCTTCTGCATTGTTGGGTTTGGCATATCGCATCTTCCTCTTCACAATACCCCATAGATTTTCTATGGGGTTAAGATCAGGCGAGTTTGCTGGCCAATTAAGAACAGGGATACCATGGTCCTTAAACCAGGCACTGGTAGCTTTGGCACTGTGTGCAGGTGCCAAGTCCTGTTGGAAAATGAAATCTGCATCTCCATAAAGTTGGTCAGCAGCAGGAAGCATGAAGTGCTCTAAAACTTCCTGGTATACGGCTGCGTTGACCTTGGACCTCAGAAAACACAGTGGACCAACACCAGCAGATGACATGGCACCCCAAACCATCACTGACTGTGGAAACTTTACACTGGACCTCAAGCAACGTGGATTCTGTGCCTCTCCTCTCTTCCTCCAGACTCTGGGACCCTGATTTCCAAAGGAAATGCAAAATTTACTTTCATCAGAGAACATAACTTTGGACCACTCAGCAGCAGTCCAGTCGAGACGCTTCTGACGCTGTCTGTTGTTCAAGAGTGGCTTGACACAAGGAATGCGACAGCTGAAACCCATGTCTTGCATACGTCTGTGCGTAGTGGTTCTTGAAGCACTGACTCCAGCTGCAGTCCACTCTTTGTGAATCTCCCCCACATTTTTGAATGGGTTTTGTTTCACAATCCTCTCCAGGGTGCGGTTATCCCTATTGCTTGTACACTTTTTTCTACCACATCTTTTACTTCCCTTCGCCTCTCTATTAATGTGCTTGGACACAGAGCTCTGTGAACAGCCAGCCTCTTTTGCAATGACCTTTTGTGTCTTGCCCTCCTTGTGCAAGGTGTCAATGGTCGTCTTTTGGACAACTGTCAAGTCAGCAGTCTTCCCCATGATTGTGTAGCCTACAGAACTAGACTGAGAGACCATTTAAAGGCCTTTCAGGTGTTTTGAGTTAATTAGCAGATTAGAGTGTGGCACCAGGTGTCTTCAATATTGAACCTTTTCACAATATTCTAATTTTCTGAGATACTGAATTTGGGGTTTTCATTAGTTGTCAGTTATAATCATCAAAATTAAAAGAAATAAACACTTGAAATATATCAGTCTGTGTGGAATGAATGTATACATTATACAAGTTTCACTTTTTGAATGGAATTAGTGAAATAAATCAACTTTTTGATGATATTCTAATTATATGACCAGCACCTGTAGAATAGAAAATGAATAGGGAAAAAAAAATGAAAGCTAGAGTTTAGAGGCTTTTTTTTAAAAAATTATTATATTGCTGGCTTAAAATGGGCTGGAAATTAAAAATCACACACTGAATTACTAGAGGCAACAGCAATAATCAAAGGATGAACATTTATTATTAAGCAAGAACACCCATGGACAAAATACAAGACAAATTGAATTTATTTGGGTGAATACAGCATAGTTACAATATTACATACATTTAAACTCGTTTAACAAGCATTTTAGAAATAAAAAAGGCACATTTAAAAGTAGCATTTTAATTTAAGTGTATTCAACCGTTCTCTGTAATCGCTTTTTACCGAAATAGTGCTAATTCTTGTGCCGGTGTGTCGCCGAAATCTGAGCCGGTGAAGGGCTGCTGTTCGCCGGGGGAACTGTGAACTTTAGACCGCGGCCTCGCGTTTCACTCGTAGCTGAGAGATGGCATGACTGACTCCAAAACCTGCCCAAAAACAAATAGTACTGAGATTAGAGAACATATTTCAACATCAAATTAAATTACACTCAGTATTATAATGAATAAAATCCATTTATTTTATGCCAGGCAAAGGTGTTTCCAGCGCGAAACGACCGCTGCTGACACAGCTGACCGACATCTCATCCGTATGTAGCGTAAAATATTATTATTTACACCACATTAAAGACTTTATAAATTAAATAAAATGTAATACTTGTATTAATAAATGTAATACTTCACTACTTGTAATTTTGTATTTCATGTCTTCTAAAGCAGTCTGTTTCAGGCTAGTTGGGATGGGATTTAAACTGTAAAAATCATGGTCTTTGTACAAATAATAGCATCTGTTCCTGAGAGTAAAAATAATAATAATAAAAAGAATAAAATAAGCTGGTTCAACAGATAAAAGCACCCTATTATTTGACCATCAACATTTTGAAAAGTTTGAAACAGTATGACATAATGAAGCCTTGATTTCTAAAATAAAAAGACTTGGGTTTGATACTGTTTAACCACAGATTCAATATACATAAAATTATTATTACACACACACACACACACACACACACACACACGTTTGTTTCTGTGAATTGTGGGAACTTTCCATGGACTTCTATTACTTTTATACTGACCAAACGATTTTTTCTATCCCCTAACACAGGGGTGTCAAACTCAGTTTCTGGAGGACCACAGCCCTGCAAAGTTTACATGCAACCCTAATTAAAGACACCTGATCCAGCTAATCAAGTCATTAAGGCTTATTTGAAAACTACATGGTATTTGAGTTGGAGCAGGGTTGGAACTAAACTCTGCAGGGCTGTGGCCCTCCAGGAACTGAGTTTGACACCCCTGCCCTAACCCAACCCTAACATTAACCCTAAACCTACCCCTTACAGAAAACCTGTTTGTATTGCATTTGGTGGGAGGCATTGAAGGCTGTAGTTAGAGGGGAAATAATAGCATTTGAGATAGCTCAAAGGAAGAAAGTTAGGATGAGAATGACTGAAATAGAAATAACTCTTACCAGATTAGAAAGCTTACACAAAAATAGCCCAAATACTGTGTTACTAAAAGAAATTATGGCATTAAAGTATGAATATAACACTCTATTATCTAGCAGTGTGCTAAAGTTATTATGTAAGGTTAAACAAAGATACTATGAATTAGGTGATAAACCCCATAACCTTCTAGCGCGGCAATTAAGACAACATGAAGCTGCTAATGCCATATATCAAATTAAGAACAAAGAGGGGAAAATAATAACCAATCCAAAGGAAATAAATCAAAATTTTGCAGAGTTTTATGCAGAGGTTTATACTTCCATAGGGAAAGCTGACCAGAAAAATATTGATAGTTTTATAGAAGGACTACACTTGCCAAAATTAAGCGAAGAGGCTTTAAAGGCACTAGATGCAGAAATAAACATTGAAGAGGTGGAAAATGCTATTAAAGAGTTCCCTAACAACAAGGCCCCTGGACCTGATGGGTTCAGGATTGAATTTTACAAAAGATTTAGTAAGGTTATTTTGCCATTGTTGGTACGTATGAATAGGCATTCACAGGAAGCTGGCCGTTTTCCTGCATCTATGTATGATGCCAATATTGCTCTTATACCTAAACCGGGTCGTGATCGGCTACTAGTGTCATCATACAGACCAATTTCTTTACTACCCACTGAAACCAAAATAATTGGGAAAATCATTGCAAATAGGTTGAAGAAGCATATCTGTGATATTATACATCCAGATCAAACAGGCTTCATGCCAAGCAGACATATGTATTTTAATCTACGTCGCCTGTGCAATGTTTTATATTCGAATCATAAAGAAGAAGCTGCAGTCATTTCACTGGATGCACAAAGAGCATTTGACCAAGTAGAATGGGGATATATGATGTCGGTCCTGAAGAAATTTGGTTTCGGCCATGTGTTTAGAGAGTGGATAAAAACAATATATTTCTGTCCAAAAGCCTCAGTAGTGACTAATCATAATGTCTCAGCTCCTTTTTCAATTTATAGAGGGACAAGGCAAGGCTGCCCGCTGTCCCCATTTCTTTTCGCAGTTGCGATAGAGCCTAATCACGATAGGTGGCCTCCCACAACACATTTCACTTTACGCAGACGATATACTTTTGTTTATAAAAAATCCTAGTAAGTCTATTCCACATCTCCTCTCTTCAATTACAAAATTTGGGAATCTATCAGGATTTACTGTTAATTGGGAAAAAAAGTGAACTGATGACTATTATGCCCAACACTTGTCAGCAGTATATAAGATCCACCCCATTCAAAATAGCAGAAAACTCTTTTACTTATCTTGGTGTCATAACTCAGAAAATATTTTCCTAATTTTGAACAACTAAAAAAGCATGGAAAATTAGAGGAAATAAACAGATTTAAAGCTGGAAACTCAAAAGCAGTGTCATATTTTTATAATGTATTAACCGATCTGGTGGAAAGTGACACAACTACAATTAGGAAAGCATGGGAGGAGGATTTAGGTTTCACTATTGAGGATGCGCAATGGGAGGAATGCCTACAGAATATACATGATTGTTCAATTAATACTAGACACAACTTAATTCAATTCAAATCTCTACATAGAGTATGTGCAAAACTAAATTGCACAAAAGTTTCCCTGAAGTGTCACCGGTATGCAATAAATGCAAGGTTGCGGAGGGTACACTTCTACATTCATTTTGGACATGTTGTAACCTTCATAAGTACTGGACAGATATTTTTGACCTGCTTTCAAAAGTGTATAAAAAAGATATTGTTCCAGATCCAATGATTGCCATTTTTGGGGTGATTTCTGTACCTTCTTTTAGTTCACATAGTTTGACAGGGTATTTCTTTATTTATGGTTCTTATAAAGAGATTGATTCTTCAAAGGTGGAAACTTGACATTGTCCCAACATTCGATGTGTTGCTGAGTGAGCTAGCGGGCATTATTCATATTGAGAAATTACGATTTATTGGTAATGATAAGCTAGATATATTTTGGAAAATATGGAAGCCTGTGTTAGATTACTTAGGGATGAGATAACTTATTTACGCAGTTTTTTATGCTGCATTATACCTCTGTAACTCTTAAATTGATTTACCTAAATATTCTGTTGTGATCGAAGTATTTTTGTATTTAATTAATTAATTTACTTATTTTTTTTATATTATTTATTTTATTATGTACATATATATTCTTTCTTTTTTTTTCTTTTTTTTTATTATTATTATTATTATTATTATTTTCACACCCTGCTGATGTTATCACTGTGATCTGTTTGGAACCCCTTTATTTTGTACATTAGAGGAATTTATTTGTAACTAGTATACAGAGGTGTCAAGTAACGAAGTACAAATACTTCGTTACCTTACTTAAGTAGAAATTTTGGGTATCTATACTTTACTGGAGTAATTATTTTTCAGACGACTTTTTACTTCTACTCCTTACATTTTCACGCAATTATCTGTACTTTCTACTCCTTACATTTAAAAAAATAGCCTCGTTACTCCTATTTCATTTCGGCTTGTTTTCATTCCGGCTTGTCATCGTTCAAAAAAAAAAAAAAAAAAAACCTATCCAGATAAATCGCGCCATCCGGATAAAGTGAATTTGATTGTGGTTGGATGAGAAGTATAAACATATACCATTCCGACACCCTATTGGTTTGTACGCGATCCATCGCACCTGCACATGACACAAATCACGTCACACCCCAGCAAGGACATAGCCAGTGTTGATGTCGTTACTCAAAAAAGATTATTTCTTAAAAGTTATTATTTCTCCAATACTGGCTCATTTATCAAACGGGTGCTTTCTCTTCGTCCTCCGCAAATTAAGCTACAGTAGGTAGCTCGGTAGAGAGACGTTTGAATAAATTAGCGTTTGCGATTGACAACGCGATTGACAATGTTGTGATAAGTAGGCTATACTAACTTTGTAACTCGTTACCCCCAACACTGGACATAGCAGACGTATGTAACCAAGTACGAAGATGTCCGTGGCAGAGACTCAAGAAGAGAACTCGAGGATTATGAGTTATTTTTTATTTTTATTTTTTGATTAATCACTTGGATGGATTAATCATTCATTTTGACAGCACTAATTTGTATTGTATATAGACAACCATACAAGGGTAATTGTTACTAAGCCTGCCCTGGGTACACCAATTTTCTTGTCCGTTGCCCTCACAGTTTCCTGCAGCTAAGCTTGGATGTACATTTACATTCCAATAAAGGTTATTGATGACATGCCTCTGAAGTTTGACTTTTTGCACCATTAAAATACTTATAGGCAACTAGTCATCATATCTTCCGCTCCATGAAACACGTTAATACTCAGTAGTACACATATATGTTTTTTTAATGTATTTGCATTATAATAAAATGCGTTCATTTTCAATGGGCATATATGCGGCTGAAACATGTAGCCTAGTGCATCCCAAATTTTTCAACATTAACATTTTAATATAACATTATAGTCATTATGGCCTTTAGACAAATTTTTTTTGAGGAGGTGGGGTAGTGCACAATAGGCCCCTGTGGCGCGGCCTAAGCTTTTGTCCTTAATGGCATTTTTTTCCTTACATTACTTTTATACTTTAAGTAGTTTTGAAACCAGTACTTTTACACTTTTACTTGCGTAAAAAGCTTGAGTTGATACTTCAACTTCTACAGAAGTCTTTTTAAACCCTAGTATCTATACTTCTACCTGAGTAATGAATGTGAATACTTTTGACACCAGTGCTAGTATACCGTACTATCGCTTTCCTTTTGGACCTTTGTTCTGGAAAAGCAAATGTCATATTAAAAACTGAATTAAAAAAAAAAAGTCATTCATAGAGCATACATAACTCCTTACAAAAGATTTAAAATGAGACTATAGTCAAATTTGAACTGCCATATATGTAACACTACATCATCAGGCACTTTTCTGCATATGTTTTGGGAATGTCCTGTCATCATCAGTCTATGGACACATAGTTCATACCTGGTTTTGTCATCATTACTGCGAATTGATTGGTCTGTTAACCCAAGTTTGTGTCTTCTTAATGATGATTCTGGTCTCTGTATTAGTTCGATGCAAAAGAGAATGTTGTTTGCTGGTTTTACAGCTGCGAAGAAGACAATAATCCAGAACTGGTTTACACCACATATGTGTAGAAAAACATATTGGATCCGTAGCCTCCTGCAAATAGTGTCATGTGAATGTACAACGGCGCGAGTTGCTGGGGCCAGGCCTTCGACCATTAATGCTTGGCAGTGTTTTTTGTTGGATATACGTGATTGTATAAAGGAGTGACTTGTGTTCTTGTTGTCCTTCCCTCTCTCCCTCCCTTTTGATTGGACCTTGAGATGTTGAGTATGTGTCTGTTGTTTTGTTTTGTTATATTTTGGATACTATGTTATGGTATGTGTGAAAAAATAAAAAATTGTTGATAACAAAAAAAATAAAAGCTTGAGCCGATACAGTTCCTTATTTTCAACATTGAAGTGTCAAAGTGGCATTTGTTTTGTTTTTTGTTATCAACATTTTTTTATTTATTTTCACACACAACATCACAACACAACATCCATTCAAAACAAAACAAAACAACAGACATATACTCAATATTCAAAAAGTCCAATCAAAAGGGAGAGAGTGAAAATTGTCTTCTTCGCAGCCGTAAAATCAGCAAACAACATTCTCTTTTGTATTAAGCTTATACAGAGTCCAGAATCATCATTAAGAAGACACAAACTTGGATTAGCAAACCAATCAATTTGTAGTAAGGAGGATAAAAACAGGTTTACATGTGTCCATAGATTAATGACGATAGGACACTCCCAAAACATGAAGAAAAGTGCCTGATGATGCAGTGTTACATATATGGCAGTTAAAATTTGGTTGTAGTTTCATTTTGAATCTTTTGTAAGGAGTTATGTATGCTCTATGAATGACTTTGAAGTGAATAAGACCATGAGCCAAGTTTTTAGATGTTAAGCTGAGGTTAGACCACACCCTCTCCCAGTCGACAGATAAATTAAGGTCAGATAATTCCCTATTCCAAACAGATTTAATAGAAAGAGGTTTTGTAATGCAATCAATAATCTTATTATATATCAAAGATACAGATGGCCGACCAGCAGATGGTGCAATCCAATCCCGCATAGGATGAGAGGAAATGGGAGATGTCCACGGAACTCCATACGCTTTGAGAGCAGAACGTAATTGAAGAAAGACAAAATATGTGGATGCTGGTAAACAAAATTTGGTTCTTAATGTCTGAAATGAACAGAGGCCCTGGTTATCATATATATTACCGCACGTGTTTACCCCTAAAGAAGACCAAGAGGGTTGGACAAATGGACGATTTCCGCATACAACATTAAGATTGTGCCATAAAGGTGTACTGTTACAAAATTTGAAGGGTCCTCCTATCCGACGTTCAACCATTTTCCAGATTTTAATAGAATTAGCCACAACCGGACCAAATTTATAATTATCCCCTTTTTTTCCTGTGCCAGTAAATAAAATATCTTGAAGTCTATTTTGTTTAACCTTGTCAGCTTCAATCACTCTCCATGAAACTTTAGATTGAGGATCAACCCAATTATGAAGAGCCTTAAGCTCGAACGACCAATAATACAATTCAAAATTTGGTACAGCCAGTCCTCCTGCGCGATTAGGATGTTGTAATGTCGTAAGTTTGATTCTGGGGCATTTATCATTCCAGATAAAATGAAAAATTATGGAGTTGATCTCCTTAAAGCAGTGGTTCTCAACCTTTTTTTTCCACCGGGCCGCACTATGGTCCAAGTGCAAGTCTCACGGGCCGCACGCATGTCATTTACATATTACGTCATCAATTCAAACCAACCAGATTTATAATATTATTTATAGCCTAAATATTATTATATCTAAACGATTACATTTATTGAAATAAATAAATATAATTCTACTCACCATTAATAAAACACCTGATGCTGTCGGGAGCTGACCAATTTTGTGAAATTCTGCTCGAAAGGAGTAAAGGCACAATGAAGTTGCGATTGTAAGTTGCAGAAGACGCGCACAGAAGCGTGACATGACGCGCGACACTGCATAAAGTGTGCGTTCACAAATGTAGCCTATGTTGATCCAAATATGGAAAGCATTTTTGAATTTAATAAGCTGAGGTTCTCTCCAGAGTTGTTTTGCCACATTTCTGTAATTAAGGATGATTGCTGCGTAGTAGCCTATGGGTGTTTCTTTTTACCTGAACATCTTCAAGTGAATGGCGGGGGGCAAACCGAAAGTCCAGCACTCTCTTCACTGCTGATGCTGCGACGATCTTGTTTGAATGCGTTCCTTCGCTGGCATTTTCCACATTTCGTTTTCTCCCTTAACAAATTTGTCCATTCTAAAGCTCAGTTTTACCGAGCTAATGGCTGCTGATGACTATTTGAATTGAATTCTTCCAAAGTGCGCGCTTGTAAGTGTTCCTTAAATGCGTAACATTAATTACGTGAGTACAGGTCTGCTCATGTCTGAAAATAATATATGAAAAACAAAATTATTTTCCATAACAAAAACATTATAGCTTATATTTCTTTAGTACATTTTTAAATTAATGTAAAACCTAAAATGAATGGTAAAACTGAAAGTTATTTTTTAATTGTGTTCAGACTGTAACATTCAGGATGGTGGGCCGCACTTGGATTCGTGACGGGCCGCATGCGGCCCGCGGGCCGTGGGTTGAGAACCACTGCCTTAAAGTAACCTGGAGGGGGAGAAAGTGGTAGCATAGAGAAAAGAAAGTTAAATCGAGGTAACAAATTCATCTTAACAGTGGAGATTCTTCCTTGAAGAGAGACTTTAGGATTCTTCCATCTTTGAATGTCATTTTTGACCTTAACTAGAATATTATTAAAATTGTCTCTGGCAATCATATGGATGTTTTTATACATGGCAATGCCCAAATAGATGAAATATTCCTTAATAGGGATAAATGTGGGAATAGAAGACTTAACTTTAACATTGTTAATTGGCATTAAAGCAGATTTGCTCCAATTTATTTTATATCCTGATAAGCTACTAAAATGATCAAATTCCTTAATTATACTAGAGACTGAAATATCAAAGTGGTCTAAATATAGAATAATATCATCAGCGTACAATGAAATACTATGATTATGATCATGAATCTTAATTGATACTTCAGATTTCCTGATGGCTTGTGCTAAGGGTTCAAGAGAAAGACAAAACAATAGGGGTAAAGCGGACATCCCTGCCTCGTTCCCCGCTGTAAAAGGAACGGGGGGGAAATAATATTACCAGTCACGACTGATGCTGCAGGTGAGTGGTATAATGTCTTAATCATAGAAATGAAATGTTCACCGAAGCCGAAACATTGCAGAACTGCCCACATATAATTCCACTCTAGCCTGTCAAAGGCTTTTTCTGCATCAAGTGAAAAAACCGCACATCGGCTCGGATGAGAATCTGCAAAGTCAAGAATATGAAAGAGTCGACGCATAATGTCAGATGATTGCACCCCTGGATGAAACTGGTTTGGTCCTCCTTGATCAAACTATGAATTACCTTCTCCATACGAGAAGCAAAAACTTTAGCATAGAATTTTAGATCATATGGGATAAGCGAAATCGGTCTGTAGCTGGAACAATCTAATGGATCTTTTCCTTTTTTAAGAAGTAATGATATCAATGATGTTTTTTGATCTCTATGAAATACACCATGTTCGATTGAAAAATTAAATGAATTAAGCATAAGTATCCCTACCAAATCCCAAATTTCTAAATATAATTCAGGGGGGAGACCGTCTAGACCCGGCGATTTGCCCTTTTGAAGGCTTTTTAGAGAGACGTGGAGCTCCTCCAAACTTAATGGGGCCTCCAAAGATTCTTTATCCATCTGTGAGATCCGAGGCAGTTCCAATTTATCTAAAAACTGCTTACAAATTGGTTCATCAAAATCTGTTTCGGCTTTATACAGATTTGTGTAAAACCCTTTAAATATGTCATTAATTGCCACAGGGTTCGTGGTGACCTGATCATCCGATGATTTTATTGCGCTAATATATGCCTTAGACTCGCATTCTTTCAGCCTAAGGGTAGTACCGCCGCTCCCTATACGCAGAGTGCGCAGTTTGCGTAGGGCACCAACTCCCAGGTGGGGCACCATCCCAGTTGCTCAAGAAAAAAAAAAAAAAAAAAAAAAAAACGTGACGCGCCATTCCCGCATCTGCGCCCGCGACCGCTCGCGGCTGAATGCAAATGATCATAATTGATGGACAACTATGCCCTTGAAAAGTCATCAGAAATCCGGAGCCAAGAAAAAAAAAAAAAAAAAAGGCCAAGTCTTCGTCTTTAGATAGTGTGTAGATAGGCTACATTCATAATCCTGTGAAACTTTTTTGGGTTTTGAGGTTAATAACGTGTTTTAATGTCAGTAATAATTTCACCACCACCAACGCATCTAATATTCTCTCCGAGTTTCCATGTTCCCTAACGAAACTTAGCCATGGTTTTAGCACCAAAAAAAAAAAATCATGGTTTTTATAGCCATGGTAACCGCAAATTATTTATTTATTTATTTATTTATAATAAATAATTATTTTAGTCATTTAGCAGACACTTTTGTCCAAAGCGACTTACAAATGAGGGAAATTAACCATGGTTTTGTTACTTCAAATAATAATATACAAAGAAGTATTAAGATAACATTTTTTTTGTGGGGAAAAAAACTAATCCAACAACAGCCTTTAAAATGACTTAAAATGCATTATATAAAAACAATGAGGTAACCCTGCTGAAAAAAACAATAGAACCATCACAGAAAATTCTAATACCATCACAAATTAATTACAAATACCATTACAAACCATCAATTTTTAACCATTAATACCATTAAAAAATGGTTTTCTGTAGTGTGTTTTGGGACATATTCTATTAGGATTTATTGGTTTTAACAAGCCACCAATAGAAGGTGACCAATTACCAGTAGAGACCCACAGGGTCCATTATGTTTCCATTAAAACCAATACAAGTCCCATTATAACCAGTAAAACCATTACAAATTTTGTGATGGTGTCTATTGTTTTTTTTTATTTTTTCAACATTACATGTTATAAATGCCTGTAAAGGGTGCCAAAGGCCTGGTCATTGCTGCTGTTACACTTACAGGATGATCATATCCTTGTTTAATGGGCTATTGACCAAACATTTAATTCAAATATCCACTTAATCTTTAATTTCTGGCCACCTTTTTGCTATAGATAACACAGCCTCTACAATTTCTTCAACAAAAAACATGTGGACATCACAACCCTTACAAAATTAACCATGGTTTTCATAGTAAAACTGCTTAATTTTCTTTTGTGTGATTTCTGAATGCTTGAGACCATAAAATCAATCAGACAACTGTATTACTGCCATAGGTAACTGTCTAGAGCTACAACTGTAATTTGTAAATAATACAATTTAATTACAATGTATTTATTTATTTACTTTTATATTTTATTAAAGTTCTATTTTGACCCCTATAGTAGGTGTTTTTTTGGGGTTTTTTTTACTTCCGTAATATTTGAGGGAGGGGGCACAACAATACAATCCTGCTTAGAGCACCCATTTGGCCAGCAGCGGCCCTGCCTAAGGGCCAATAGGTGACTAGATCTCTCTGAATCGAAATAATGTTTTTGCCTAGTCCTATGTAAGATAAATTCCGCCTTTGAGTGTGAAAGTAAATCATATTCTTCTTTTAAAGAGGACAGCTGTGTAGCCTGTTGCTCAGTAAAATGTTGTTTTTGTAGGTTTTATAATGACTGGATTTTATTTTCTAATTGTGTAAACTGGTGAATTTTCGCTTTGGCAAGAGTAGAAGAGAAAGATATACAGAAACCTTGTATAGCACACTTAGTCGTTTCCCACAGTATTTGAGGATCCACATCAGAGGACATATTAATTTCAAGAAATTCCTTTATATATTCTTTTAGAGAAGTAATGAAAGTCTGATTACTTAGTAATGATATGTTAAAACGCCATCTAGGGAATTTGGCTTTAACATAGGAAAGAGGAATACTGCATAACACAGAAGAATGATCAGATAGTAAAATTGGTAATATAGAGATGGAGGAATTAGACGAAATTAAAGATGGGCTGAGAAATATATAGTCCATCCTAGAGAAAGTCTTATGTATATTAGAAAAAAAGTGAAGTCCTTAGATTTAGCATTCTGAATTCTCCAAAGATCGATTAAGTTGAGCTCAGTGATACATTTATTCAATTTAGAAGATGGATTGGCTGTTGTATCAAGTCAAGTCAAGTCAAGTCACCTTTATTTATATAGCGCTTTTAACAATACAAATTGTGACAAAGCAACTGCACAATATCAAAATGGGAAAATAGTGTCAATAATGTAAAATGACAAGATTAAACACTCAATTTTCAGTTAAAGGCATTTCATTATTGAATTCAGTGATGGCATCGTCCAGCTCAGTTCAGTTCAAAAAGTTTCTGTTCAATCAAGTCGACGATATTGCTGGAAATGAAGTGTCCCCAACTAAGCAAGCCAGAGGCGACAGCGGCAAGGAACCAAAACTCCATTGGTGACAGAACGGAGAAAAAAACCTTGGGAGAAACCAGGCTCAGTCGGGGGGCCATTTCTCCTCTGGCCAGACGACACAGCAGTTCAATTCCAACTGCTGCAAAGTCAGATTGGAGGGCTCAACTGGTTGCCGAGGTCTTTTCCTGATGGCTGTCTAGGTGACGGGGTCCTCACTGGGGGTCTGTCTCTGGGGCTCATCTAGGTGTCCTGGTCTCCGCTGACGTTCAGGGCTGTAGAGGTCGTCTCTAGGTGCTGATCCACCATCTGATCTGGTGAATGCAGTGACCTCGGAATAAGAAAGAAACAGACTAATATTAGCGTAGATGTCAATCTTTTTACGATGTAACAAGTACATCATGTGTTATGGGAAGTGTTCCCGGTTCCGGTTGATCTAATTAATGCAGCCTAACAATCCTTTAACGGATTTGAATAATAGAAGTGTATTAGTGTGTTATGTGTACGCCAGGTTAAAGAGATGGGTCTTTAATCTAGATTTAAACTGACAGAGTGTGTCTGCCTCCCGAACAGTGTTTGGTAGATTGTTCCAGAGTTTGGGCGCTAAATAGGAAAAAGATCTGCTGTTGATTTTGATATTCTAGGTATTATCAAATGGCCAGAGTTTTGAAAACGCAGCGGACGTGAAGGACTATAATGCGATAAGAGCTCGCTCAAGTACTGAGGAGCTAAACCATTCAGGGCTTTATAAGTAATTAACAAGATTTTAAAATCTATACGATGTTTAGTAGGGAGCCAGTGCAGTGTTGACAGAACCGGGCTAATGTGCTCATACTTCCTGGTTCTAGTAAGAACTCTAGCTGCTGCATTTTGAACCATCTGTAATTTGTTTATTAAGCATGCAGAACAACCACCCAATAAAGCATTACAATAATCTAACCTTGAGGTCATAAACGCATGAATTAATATTTCTGCATTTGACATTGAGAGCATAGGTCTCAGTTTAGATATATTTTTAAGATGAAAAAATGCAGTTTTACAAATGCTAGAAACGTGGCTGTCAAAGGAGAGATTACTATTAAATAGCACACCTAGGTTCCTGACTGATGACGAAGAATTTACAGAGCAGCCATCAAGTGTTAGACAGTGTTCTAGGTTATTACTTGTGTGGGTTTTAGGTCCGATAATTAACACCTCTGTTTTTTCAGAATTTAGCAGTAAAAAATTACTCGTCATCCAGTTTTTTATATCGACTATGCATTCCATAAGTTTCTCAATTTGGTGTGTTTCACCAGGCCGTGAAGAAATATAGAGCTGAGTATCATCAGCATAACAGTGAAAGCTAACCCCGTGTTTCCTAATGATATTTCCCAAGGGTAACATATAAAGCGTGAAAAGTAACGGCCCTAGTACTGAGCCTTGAGGAACTCCATACTGCACTTGTGATCGATATGATACCTCTTCATTCACTGCTACGAATTGATGGCGGTCACATAGGTACAATTTGAACCATGCTAATGCACTTCCACTAATGCCAACAAAGTTTTCTAGTCTATTCAAAAGAATGTTGTGATCGATAGTGTCGAACGCAGCGCTAAGATCCAGTAGAACTAATAGAGAGATACAACCACGATCAGATGATAAGAGCAGGTCATTTGTAACTCTAATGAGAGCAGTCTCAGTACTATGATACGGTCTAAATCCTGACTGGAAATCCTCACAGATATCATTTTTCTCTAAGAAGGAATATAATTGTGAGGATACAACCTTTTCTAAAATCTTTGACAGAAAAGGGAGATTTGAGATCGGTCTGTAATTAACTAGATCTTTGGGGTCAAGTTGTGGTTTTTTAATGAGAGGCTTAATAACAGCCAATTTAAAGTTTTTGGGGACATATCCTAATGACAATGACGAGTTAATAATAGCCAAAAGAGGATCTATGACTTCTGGAAGCACCTCTTTTAGTAGTTTAGATGGAATAGGGTCTAACATGCATGTTGTTGGTTTAGATGATTTAACAAGTTTATAGAGACCTATTATTATGTATTTTGCAATGGATAAAAACAAATCTACCCGCCTCATCACTTCCGAGGTGTTCAATTGTTAAATGTAACTTCCTGTTAACAAGGATAAGCACCCCCTTAGTTTTATTAAGAGCGCAGGAGAAGGCTGCCAATTTATAATACTTATTCTGGAAACGTGCCACGTCAGATTGTTTTAGATGTGTCTCTTGTATCAGGGCACAGGAAATCGATTTACGGTGTAAATATTCTAACACACGGGTTCGTTTAACAGCAGAATTTAAACCATTCACATTCAGTGATAAAATATTTAGAGTATGCATTGAATATTCATAATCCCAAAATTGTATTCAGTAAATGAAGAAAAGCAAAAGCACTCCCATTCTGTAAATAACATATAAATGCTGTTGTGCATTCTAGATACCAAACCACCTAGATGAAAAATCCTTTTAGAAATAAGGTAAAGTAAATAAAAGTATGAATGTCTGTTGTAAAAAATAAAAGCAACACATAAACAGGAACAAGGAACAACTATAAACAGGAAACAACTCAGACCGCACACTACCGAGAACATAGGTCTGATTGAGCAACAAAAAATGGTGATGATACGTGACCGGTCCACTTCAACGCAAGACATGTCTCCCAAAAGGCTCAAAAAATTATTGTAATTAAACCTACTCTCCATTAGTCCCCTCCAAAAAAAAAAGGGTGTTAGTCTTACCAGTAAAGAGACAGTTGTGTCGGATAAATAGGAACAACATCCCAGGAGGAGAAAGGAAAGAAGAGAAAAAAAAGAAGAGATTTAGCAAGTGTCCATGTCCATCCTGCCATCATCTTCTCCCGGGCAGTTGGAATCGTCTCCAATCCTGGTCATCAAGCCGCTCCTGCCGGGTTGAAGAGATAATGGCTGCCGTTTTCCCGTTGCCTTGTAGAGCTGCAGCATATGTCTTCTTCTGTGACAGGGAGCTGATAAAATCCTCCGCTTTCTGAGGAGAGTCGAAACTTCTCTGCTCACCCTTGTGCCGTAGTTTAATTACCGCCGGATAAGTGAGGAAGGGCTGGAGACCAAGTGCCGTCATCTTCTTCAAAACCGGATTAAAGCTCTTTCTTCTGGTGGTTGTGGTTGGACTAAAGTCAGGAAAAAATAGTAGTGTGACATTGTCCTGCGTGCATTTCACCGGATAAGCCTGCCGAGCACCTTCGGAGTACACGGCCGATCAGAGTTTTTCCTTCCATCATACACGCGATGGGCCCGGTCAATCTAGATGTCACGGCCTTCCAGGGAAGGGATCCACTTGGAAAGATTAGCTCTGAGGAAGCCAGCTCCATCAGAGCCCTCCGCCCCATCTGGCAACCCCACCAGCCGCACGTTATTTCTCCTGCTCCTATCCTCAATATCCGTCATCTTCTCTGTGAGTCGCTCCAGCTGATTTCTTAAGTCCGTGACTGTCCTCCTATCCTGACGTGCAGCTGCTTGAACGGAATCGACCCGGTCACGTGTCTGCTTCGCCGCGCTAGCTAGCGCCTCAAGCTCCGCTCTTAGCTCTTTAACAGAATTATTGGTCGCTTGTATGTCCGCACGCAGTTGGTGCAATGCTGGAGTCAGTACAGAGTCCACCGCATCTCTTACTGTCGAGGCCACAACCGAATCCAAAGTGCTTTGCTGCTCTTTAAGTGCTAGCTTGATACCGTTAGCGATAGCATCGTCGAGATCCTCTCTGGAGATGGTGGAATCTTTGACATTTTTCTTTATTGGCGGTTGCTCAATCTCTCTTTTCCGATCGCCCTTGACTACTGAAGTACTCATGATGGGTCCAATGCAGAGTGATTTGAAATTTACTGACAGTTTAATACAATATTTGACAGAGTGAGCAGAGCGAAAGACTATGCGTGTATCGCTGTCAAAGGGTCACGTCCTGCTCCCATAGTGGCATTTGTTTAATAGGATTTTTTTTTTTCAATTCTGTAATAGCTGAACATCCAATAAGCCACAGAGACAACTTCATAATGTTCATTCAAATTAATTATAAGCAGAAAGCATTAGCTAATCTGCTAGATCAAGCTTTTGATTCAGCAATGTACAAATATTTTCTGTGAAAGACTATTGCAATTACTCAGATGCAAATTATTTTCAGAGACATACTAAAGCAAACCTTGACCACAATTATGGTGGCATTGTTTGTTTGATTTCTTTCTTGACCAAAAAAAAAAAAAAAAAAAAAAAATCAACATCTAAACCTCTGTTAAGTCTCAATAAGAGATTCTGTAGACATAAAATCAATCTGGTTAGTAATGAGTGAAGCTGTTGATGCTGTTTGTAGAGTTGTTTAATCAGATCTTGAGAGATGTCTTTTAATTCAGTTGATTTCATCCAAGGCTGTGGCTGAAGGCAGTTGTAGTTCTTGTGTTTCTCTTTTCTTCAATGAGGCTGCTTGTTAACAGCAGGTGTTCATCACTAATGCACAATCATCATTTAATTAGTCACTTAATTATCTCATTAACTTTAACTCTTTGAGGACTTGGGATTTGACTTGAGACTTGAATGCAAAGACTCAAGACTTGAAAAGATTTGAAAGGAATGACTTAGCCCCACCTCTGTATATATATATATATATATATATATATATATATACAGTGTATATATATATATATATAATTTTAAAGCTTCATTAAGCAGTTTCAATGTTTTCATCATAGAAAAAGCTAGGAATTAATATAATCATTTAAGTTTGAATTGTTTAGTCAGCAGTATGGTTTAAGGCAGGGGTGTCAAACTCAGTTCCTGGAGGGCCATAGCCCTGCAGAGTTTAGTTCCAACCCTGCTTCAACACACAAACCAAGTAGTTTTCAAATAAGCTGAAGGACGTGATCAGCTGGATTAGGTGTGTTTAATTAGGGTTGGAGCTAAACTCTGCAGGGCTGTGGCCCTCCAGGAATTGAGTTTGACACCCCTGGTTTAAGGCAGTTCTGGAGGAAACAGATATCATTGTTACAAAGATGACCTTGACCTTTAAATAGTAACCCCCCTCTTGCAACACCAGGAATGTAAAAGGCTTTCAGTGTTGACCCCTGGCCCCGTTTCTTAACTGGACCCACATCTCTAAATAACCCTTGAGTCTGCTGAGTCTATTCGGATTGCCTAAGTAACCTTCAGTTTACCTATTAATTTACCAGTTAATTTCTAGCGATTATCGTCAATTGGATTTCACAGATACTATTTAAACTATACTGAGCTAGACAATGACATCTCCGAATTCAATAATGAAATTCCCTTAACTGAAAATTGAGTGTTTAATCTTATTATTATTCATTACTGACACTCTATCCTCCAACTTGATACTGTTAAGTGCTTTGACACAATCTGTATTGTTAAAAGCGCTATATAAATAAAGGTGACTTGACTTGACTTGACTTGACCTATGAATGACAGTTCCATGTACTTCATGCAAAGTGGGGGAGGTACATTCCACTCTGTGCATGGACAATCATGAATCAAATCATGGGTTCTTAAACATTCCCTGCTTGGAGCACAATAAGCAATGTATAGGTGTTTTTCCTTTTAGGTTATTTCTACAGATAATATATGGATCAAACTATGTTTCATTGGTTGTCATTTAATGCATGATAAAGGATATATTTCAGTTTTGTCTTTTATTGCTATAGGCATATTTGTCTGTTTTTACTTGAAGTTTTTTCAAAATGTATTCTCCACAATGACCATGAAAAATGTGGCAAATCCAACACAATATTTAATCGTTCTGTCAAAATACTAGCACATTTGCTATCTAACACCAACATAATAGCCAATCGTAGCACAATGACATAATGACTTTTCTCAATTATGTTTTTCGACATCTATGTGTTATTGGCAGGTTAAACCCTGCCTTATCATAAATTATTTTATGTGGGGTCTAATTAGCCTCCAACTATGACTTTTTGAAAGAAATCAAGCACAGTATGTGTAAATGCCTTTTAGCATATCCTACTGTCCATTTACATGTCTGTCAGTTTACATGTGGAGGAGCATAGTGCAAAACTCGCTATAGAACAAGACATAATGGATAAACACCATACCTGGACATATTGATACCTGAGTTCCTTGACCCGTGTACTGTTCCTTTCAAAAGGAATTGTGTACCACTGTTTCATTCAAATTCTGATCAATTAAAGATACATTGTGTAGGAATCCGCACATGTGATAATGTAAGCATAATTAATGACCCCTTGAAATAAAAAAGATTGAGCACTTGAGCTCCTATTGTAAAAAATGTAGCTGCACAGTCAAAAATTTAGGAGCACCTTCTGATCAATGACAAAAATGAATCTTCTCATTACAAGGCAATATTTAACTCCTTAAAGTGATTTGCAGAGACACCTTTGTAATGGCATTTTTTCTAACCTTATATCAAGATCAGTAATCTATATTTCTTTAAAAAATATATGTATTTATATATTTATAAAAATAATGAAAACAATAAATTAAATTAGGATAATAAGACACAATCAGGAAGAATAAGTTACCAATCAAATGAAATCAGTATCAACAAAATTAATCTGCACTACAGAAGTGGCACTGAACAACGCTAAAGTCTCAAGTCAACTCCCAAGTCCTCAAAGAGTTAACGTCAATGAGATAATTATGTGAGTAATTAAATAATGATTGTGCATTAGTGATGAACACCTGCTGTTATTGAGAATTACAGAGGATCAGATGTTGATGTTTTATTGGTTAAAATGATGCCACCATCATGGAGTTCAGTGTTTGCTTTAGCTGGGCTCTTGACCCTTGACTTACTGCATTAGGTCCGTCTGTTGAACTGCATATGATATTGTAAAGCAGAGAGATCATTGCTGTTTAGTGAGAAGATATTGGCTGTTTTAGTTTGATGAGATCGTCATCATGAGCTGGCCTGATTACATTCAAAATGTATATATATATTTTTCTCCTTTATATGTTTAGGTTTTGCATTATCAACCATGAGAAATTACAGCATGCAAGCAGAATGTGGATCTAATAGTTACACTGAATGAATTTTAAATCTATGTAATGCATATAAAAATGTAACGCCTGTGCTATTAAGACACACACACAGAAATCAAGAACCAGCATATGAATCTCAACAATGGTGACAATCAAAAAAATGCTTCATGCAGCAATGCATGCTGGGCAACAGCATAGTAAAACCTCCCATCATGCACTGCAGTATGAGAAATTATCGTCACCACTGTTGAGGTTCGTATGATAACTGTTCATGTCTAAAAGCCTGAGCCTATCTAGTTCTTTTTTTTCTTTTTTCTCCCAATATTGAAGCATTAAGGTGGTTTTCTCTCCAATATTGAAGCATTAAGCATTGATTTGTTTAATTTGATTTTTTTTCTTCTTCTTCAGTTCAGTAATAGCTGAATGTCAGTCAATAAACCAAAGAGAGTGAAACCACTTCATGATGTTCATTCATCATGTGTTATAAGCAGAAAGCATAAGTTAATTTGCTTCTTCAAGGTTTGATTCAGCAATGCACACGTTTGCTGTGAAACAATATTGCAATTGTTTAGAAGCAAATCACTTTAAATTACTAAAAGGGTCAAGAGACAAAAAGCAAACCTTGACCACAATTATGGTGGCATCGTGTGTTTATTTATTTATTTTCAGTTGATTCCATCCAAGGCTGTGGCTGATGTCAGTTGAAGTTCTTGTGTTTCTCGTTTCTTCAATGATGTTGATTGAGCAGGTGTTCATCACTAATGTGCAATCATCATTTAATTAGTCACTTTAATTATTTTATTAAGTTGGATTCTTTGAGGCCTTGGGATTTGACTTGAGACTCGCTTTTGACTTGAAAGGAATGACTTGTGGCCTGTAGCACGAAGTTGGTTTCAGTTTTTACCCAGGTAAGTCCACGTTTAGTTTGAGCAAACTCTTGAGTTTTTGGGCTCTAGAAGGTGAATTGGTTTTGAGCGGGTTTCGTCACCATGGTAACTTGCACTACACAGCTACCCTGCTCTGGAGCAGATTTTATTCTGGGTTAGCGATTGCAAACCCAAACTGGACCAATCAGCTGTGAGCAAAGTGACATATCTGATGCAATGAAGCCACTCCCCCGTATCTCTCACGCCAAATTAAAGCAGTTTACAGTCAAATAATTTTAGAGACAAAATTGTCCGACTTTTGCAGCTACTTATTAATTATATTTATATTATATTAATTGTAATTATTTATAATTCATATAATATATTCATATAATTAATATATTAAAATATTATTATATTTTAAGCTTCGCATTTAAATTAAATTAAATATATATACATATAGATAAGCTTTAATATATACAACTTTTAAAATGACTAAGCTTATGTTTTCCTTTTGAGCTCTGTGTGAAACCATATACAAATAGCCTAATTAAATTCAATTGATTCCTTTACATAGTCATATATTTTTTTCTGCTGCCTTCCCAAACTTTTGCTGCAGCAGAAGTGTTTATTCCTGCCTTGCAAATGCATTTAAATTTATTATTTTTTTAATAACAACATCTCGTAATCCTCAGCAGAAATGTGAATTTTGCTGACTCTCGCGAGAAGTGAATCCAGCTGACGCTTTGCTGACGCTCTCCACACTCCGTGAGATTGGCTGTTTGCTGCACGTGTTACGTGTTGCTCCAGAGTTAATCGCAAACTCTGATTCAAACTCTGAGTTAACAGAGAATGTTTATATCAAGCTTTGTGAGCCCAGTGAACCTGGGGCCTGTACTATGAAGCCAGTTTAGCTGGCTAGCCAGGTAAGTTTCAGTTTAGTTTGCATCAATCCTGGGTTTTAGGTACCAAGAAAGTGGCTTGGCTTTTAGCTGCGTTCATTTCTATAGTAACTTACACTGCACAGCTAACCTGCCCCGGAGCAGGTTAGCTGTGCAGTGTATGTTCTGAGTTAGAGATCTCAAACTGAAATTGGACCAATCAGATGTGAGCAAAGTGACACATGTCTGACACAAAAAAGTCACTCCCCCAGTCTCTCTTCCTACAAATGAAAGGTCACTATGAAGTACCTTTAAAAAAAAAATTCCAACAAAATTGTCTGGCTTTAATGATAATTACAATTTGCATATGATTTATATTATTATTACTCCATTACACACAAGAACTTTTAGTTTAACAATTAATATAAAGCATTTGTTTTAAATTAATATTAATATATACAGATCATATGTAATATAAATAAGTGGTAGAATCAATAGATAACACTTTAAAAATGGCTACATGTGACCTTACATGTTTGAGTCTCTATCACTATATATTATCAACTATATAAACAAACTTCACAAGTTTCACTTGTGACTGCACTGATAGAGCAAGATAATTTCCTTTATTTGTCCTCTTTCATGGACAAGTACTTCAGTGGAAATGTGTTTAAATTCCTCATATTCTTTAATCTCTTAACCTTTAACAAAATAGTTTTGAATCTCGCTGGCTCTCTCGCGAGAAGTGAGTCACACTTGCTCTGTGTTGTGATTGGCTGTTCGCCGCTGATGTCACACATTCATGTGCACGCGCTCCATTAACTCAGGATCAAGCCTGAGTTGACAGAGAAAGTTGATGATCAGCTTCATGGTACCAACAAAGCCAGATTGGAGTGGTTTGGTTTTGTCAACTCAAAACTTATCCTATAACTCTGAATTTGTTAATCTACCATCATGGTACAGGCCCCTGCTGGGGCCTGTACCATGAAGCCGGTTTAGCTGGCTAGCCAGGTAAGTTTCAGTTTAGTTTGCACCAATGATGGGTTTTAGGTACCATGAAAGTGGCTTGGCTTTTAGCTGTGTTCATTGCCATAGTAACTTACACTCCACAGCTAACCTGCTCTGGAGCAGGTTATGTTCTGGGTTAGAGATCTCAAACTGAAATTGGACCAATCAGATGTGAGAAAAGTGACACATGTCTGACACAAAAGTCACTCCCCCAGTTTCTCTTGCTAAAAAATTAAAGGTCACTATAAAGTACCTTAAAAAAAATTGTCTGGCTTTAATGATAATTAGTCATTACAATTTGCATATGATTTACAGGTGCTGGTCATATAATTAGAATATCATCAAAAAGTTGATTTATTTCACTAATTCCATTCAAAAAGTGAAACTTGTATAATGTATACATTCATTCCACACAGACTGATATATTTCAAGTGTTTATTTCTTTTAATTTTGATGATTATAACTGACAACTAATGAAAACCCCAAATTCAGTATCTCAGAAAATTAGAATATTACTTAAGACCAATACAAAGAAAGGATTTTTAGAAATATTGGCCAACTGAAAAGTATGAACATGAAAAGTATGAGCATGTACAGCACTCAATACTTAGTTGTGGCTCCTTTTGCCTGAATTACTGCAGCAATGCGGCGTGGCATGGAGTCGATCAGTCTGTGGCACTGCTCAGGTGTTATGAGAGCCCAGGTTGCTCTGATAGTGGCCTTCAGCTCTTCTGCATTGTTGGGTCTGGCATATCGCATCTTCCTCTTCACAATACCCCATAGATTTTCTATGGGGTTAAGGTCAGGCGAGTTTGCTGGCCAATTAATAACAGGGATACCATGGTCCTTAAACCAGATACTGGTAGCTTTGGCACTGTGTGCAGGTGCCAAGTCCTGTTGGAAAATGAAATCTGCATCTCCATAAAGTTGGTCAGCAGCAGGAAGCATGAAGTGCTCTAAAACTTCCTGGTATACGGCTGTGTTGACCTTGGACCTCTGAAAACACAGTGGACCAACACCAGCAGATGACATGGCACCCCAAACCATTACTGACTGTGGAAACTTTACACTGGACCTCAAGCAACATGGATTCTGTGCCTCTCCTCTCTTCCTCCAGACTCTGGGACCCTGATTTCCAAAGAAAATGCTAAATTTACTTTCATCAGAGAACATAACTTTGGACCACTCAGCAGCAGTCCAGTCGAGACACTTCTGACGCTGTCTGTTGTTCAAGAGTGGCTTGACACAAGGAATGGGACAGCTGAAACCCATGTCTTGCATACGTCTGTGCATAGTGGTTCTTGAAGCACTGACTCCAGCTGCAGTCCACTCTTTGTGAATCTCCCCCACATTTTTGAATGGGTTTTGTTTCACAATCCTCTCCAGGGTGCGGTTATCCCTATTGCTTGTACACTTTTTTTCTACCACATCTTTTCCTTCCCTTCGCCTCTCTATTAATGTGCTTGGACACAGCTCTGTGAACAGCCAGCCTCTTTTGCAATGACCTTTTGTGTCTTGCCCTCCTTGTGCAAGGTGTCAATGGTCGTCTTTTGGACAACTGTCAAGTCAGCAGTCTTCCCCATGATTGTGTAGCCTACAGAACTAGACTGAGAGACCATTTAAAGGCCTTTGCAGGTGTTTTGAGTTAATTAGCTGATTAGAGTGAGGCACCAGGTGTCTTCAATATTGAACATTTTCACAATATTCTAATTTTCAGAGATACTGAATTTGGGGTTTTCATTAGTTGTCACTTATAATCATCAAAATTAAAAGAAATAAACACTTGAAATATATCAGTCTGTGTGGAATGAATGAATACATTATACAAGTTTCACTTTTTGAATGGAATTAGTGAAATAAATCAACTTTTTGATGATATTCTAATTATATGACCAGCACCTGTATATAATTATAATATGATTTATATTATTATTAATCAATTACACACAAGCACTTTTAGCTTAAAAATTAATATAAAGCATTTATTTTAAATGAATATTAATATATACAAATCATATGTAATATAAATAAGTGGTAGAATCAATAGATAACACTTTAAAAATGGCTACATGTGACCTTAAACGTTTGAGTCTCTGTCATGTATATGATCAACTAACTAACTTCACAAGTTTCACTTGTGACTGCACTGATAGAGCAAGATAATTTCCTTTATTTGTCCTCTTTCATGGACAAGTACTTCAGTGGAAATGCATTTAAATTCCTCATATTCTTTAATCTCTTAACCTTTAACAAAAGAGTTTTGAATCTCGCTGGGTCTCTCGCAAGAAGTGAATCACACTTGCTCTGTGTTGTGATTGGCTGTTTACCACTGATGTCACACATTCATGAGCACGAGTCAGGATCAAAGCCTGAGTTGACAGAGAAAGTTGATGATCAGCATCATGGTACCAATAAAGCCAGATTGGAGTGGTCTGGTTTTGTCAACTCAAAACTAATCCTATAACTCTGAATTTGTTAATCTATCATCATGGTACAGGCCCCTGATCTAAACCAGGCTGGCTTTATTGAGTTTTGTCAACTCAAAACGTACTCTGCAACTCTGAGTTTGTTCATCTCGCTTCGTGCTACAGGCCATTGGTTCCACCTCTGGTGAAATCAACATATGGCAAGACTTTTACATTCTGACCCCTGGACTTTCCACCTCTGTTCACAAGTTCTATAAATCAGCACTGAACAAAAACTTTTTTTGTTGTTGTCGTTTTTTTGTTGTTTGTTTTTTTGAGTGGTTGAGTGGATTTTGACTGACTTGAATGCATCTGATTGGCCATGAAATCAACAGATATCTGTGTGATTGGCTACATTGCTCAATGCTGTAAAAACACTTTGTAAAAAAAACAACCTTTTGACAGAGTTTACATCAAATCCCATATTTTTTTTAATCCAAAAAAAGTCTTATTTATCTGAATGACAGGCAAATGTACTTTAAAGCGAGGGGTTATTTCTGAAATAGGGAAACCAACTGGCAGCAGGAAGTGCATCACTTAAAACAGGCTTTGAAATCACGCTTGTATTTACTATTTACACAAATTTGCTTCCAACTTTGCCAGAATAATGTCAAAACACAGCTGATGTAAAACTACAAAATGATTCTTGATATCTTAAACAGTGTTGCCATAGCAATTCATCAAACCCTAATATTATTTGTCAGTCATTTTGAGGATTTTATTGATATTGAAACTATTATTAAATGCTTAAAATTTCATGAAATTATGTACACACATCAGAGTTGGCAGCTGTTAGACATCGGTAAAAGCTAAGAAAGATAAACTCTGTACATATATTGTTCTCATCAAACCAGACAACATTCTGAATTACAGTCATTAGCTCCAACCAATAGGTTGACAGTTTAACAAATTTAAATTTTAAAAATTAAAAAGAAAAAAAAAACATAAATATAGCGTATTATTATGAAAGAGTTTTCTGTATTGATTCTTTTCTAGATGTTCTACCTGTATTTAGAATTTTGCACTTCATTGTGTTGTGTTTTAAGGTTTTAGTGTTTATTTTTTTTGTAATTCCAGTATTCCGTGGTTTATTACAGGGTATATAACAGGGCTTTAGGCTTTTCACACCAAACTTTGTCAACCTGATGCCAAGACACTGAAAATTCTAAACTGTGAACGGAACTGCCATGTTGAGGTATTAATGATAATAATAAAAAAGGAAACTTTTAACTGCATTGTTGGGTTTATATTAAATTGAGATTGTAGTTATTCACATCATAGCACCACCAGCTGTCAGCAGGAAGAGTGCACATTCAAATGACTGACATAATTCTACTCTATTGTAATTCTCTTGCAATGTTTTCTATTTTGAGAGGAAATCATGGCACTAAAGGATATTCACCTCTTAATTAAGCACCCTTTATTTATATGTAACATATTGCATATATGATAATTTTTTTTATTCTGTTTTCATTTTATGCATTATGTGTAAGTAAAACAAATAGATTAGTGGCTGAAGGAAATTTTCAGATGTAAATACTTACTTTTATTTAGGTATTACGGTCACACTTTATTTTAAGGTCCAATTCTCGCTATTAACAAACCATTAACTATGAGTTTTTTCTCAATAAACTCCTAATTTGCTGCTTATTAATAGTTAGTAAGGTAGTTGTTAAGTTTAGGTATTGGGCAGGATTAGGGATGTAATATGGTAATGCAGAATATGTGCTCTATAAGTACTAATAAAAAGCCTATATGTTAATAATAGGCGTGCTAATAAGCAACTAGTTAAAAGTAGTTAATAGTTAATAATAATGAGAATTGGTCCCTATGTGAAAGTGTAACCCAAAGTATTTCTGGTATTTGGATGCATATCTAGACAATATAATTTTTTTTTTTTTTTTTTTTTTTTTTTAATTGTAACTGAGTCTGGTAACTAACTGGTAAGCAGTCCCCATCTGAGACTTTGATCTCACTCTGTCTCTCTCTTTGTCTGTCTGTTTTACAATCTTGAAGTTTTGTGGCTGAATTATTTATTTTATTAAAAATATATATATTTGTTACAGTCACAGTTAATATGCATGTAATTAAAAGGCTGTGTATTTTTGTATTTCTCATTTGTTTGATATAGAGGTCATTTTAGAGAATAGAAGTATGACTATTAAGAATAGAAGTATTATTATTTTTTAGGACCATTTATTCTTTTCCGGTCATATTTTTTGTATGTTCATATTGCAAGTATGACAATTGGCACCAAGTTTCATACCATTTTCGGACGCCAGCATCTGAAGAAGGGTTAAATGCGTAAAAGAGTGTCCACCGTGCATTGTTTTCCTGAAGCTGCTTGCAGCTATATTTCTATTTTAGATTTATATTGTTTTGTTTATATCATATTGTCATACTATTTGACCATTTTAAATACAATTTCAGTGAATTTTATTTTGTTCCCTTTAGCTGAACCTCTGGTGCAGGTGGATGGGAAACCCAGCTGTTGTTTCTTCAAGTTCAGTCCAAAACTGATGTTTACCAAGGTCCTGAAAGCCCAGCTGTGGGTTTATCTGCGGCCACTACAGCAAACTTCCACTGTTTACCTGCAGATCCTTCGCCTTAAACCTATCACTGAGCAGGGAAGCCGACACATCCGCATCCGGTCGCTCAAAATCGAGCTCAGTTCACAAGCTGGTCATTGGCAGAGCATTGATTTCAAGCATGTGTTGCAGAACTGGTTCAAGCAGCCACACACAAACTGGGGCATTGATATAAATGCCTATGACGAGAGTGGCAATGACCTGGCTGTGACGTCTCTGCGGCCTGGAGAGGAAGGACTGGTAAGGACCCTTAGACCTGTTAGACCAAATATACTGCTATAGTGGAAACAATAATCATCGTACTGAACCAAATGTACAATTTTTTTAGCTTTATGTCACTTGCGAAGCATTTGAGACTGCAATTTCTACAAGGTGCTTGACCCATCTCTGTATGTCTACTTCCTCTCGTAATATCCAGCAGCCGTTCCTGGAGGTCAAGGTTCTTGAAACAACCAAGCGCTCACGGAGAAATCTGGGTCTTGACTGTGATGAGCACTCCACGGAATCCCGCTGTTGTCGCTACCCGCTCACAGTGGACTTTGAAGCTTTTGGCTGGGACTGGATCATTGCACCCAAACGTTACAAGGCAAACTACTGTTCAGGCCAGTGTGAGTACATGTTCATGCAGAAGTACCCACATACTCATCTGGTTCAGCATGCCAATCCTAGAGGCTCGGCAGGGCCATGCTGCACGCCCACAAAGATGTCGCCGATAAACATGCTGTACTTCAATGATAAACAGCAGATAATCCATGGCAAAATCCCAGGAATGGTGGTGGACCGTTGTGGCTGTTCATAGAATTGTGATTTGGTTGAGCTAAGGGAAAGTGATGGAGGGAGGGTGTTAGGGATGAAGTCTGGCACCTACAAGTCTCTGCAATTTCCTTTTATTTTCCTTACATTCCTTGGAAAGAATACTACATAATGTACAGAGAACAAAAATACATTTGTTGTTTCTTTCATAACTCTAGTAGAACACTCTTAGGTCCAGGATCCTAATAAATCCTAATTTCTCACTTTATTATTTGAATCTGAATTTTAGTTCTACCATCATTTTGTATATATATATATACACACACACATATACACCATACACACACACACAAGAAGACTTGGTTTCTTGGTTTTTATTTTTGATGCATTGTGCTGGGTAGTTCTGAGATTCAGGTCCAAAATCTCACTTTACATCAAATATATCCTTATTGTCTTGTTGCAGTATTACACATTCAGAGAAAAAAAAAACTTGATGCTGGAAACTTGTTGAATTATGGCTGGTAAGGGGACAGTGTCAGAATGGAAGATGATATAAAAACGTAGTGCAAGATATAATAGAACATAAGACAAAATACTCATTAATTTGTGGAGTTGTGTTGATCTATCATTTAGGAAAGTATAATATTATTATATATTTTTTAAGTTATTATTTGCATATATATATATATATGCATCTTTCATTTGTCAGAAAGATTTTGACATTGAGTCCAAAGTGTTTAAGCCAGCATACTAAATCTTATTCTAGGTTTCCTACATGTATTTTTTTATTGTACTTTAATGCTAATTTTATGCATTAAAGAAATCATGACAGGAGACAAATGCACCCCACCCCCTCCACTAAAGCTGCTTTCACTATGATGTGACATTCCAAATAGTCTAGGCACCCTTTCATGACTACTTTGATCCTCTTTTTACTCATGAAAATGGCAAAGGAAAAGAAAGGAAGACATTTTTTATTTCTACCACTTTTAAGGGGAAATTGATCATAACCATTTATTTTAGACACATGAATTTATGATGAAGTACTATTCATTTGTTTCTACATCTGTGATAGACAAAATCATCATAACAGAAAACTAAATAACAAAAATAAATTATTTAAAGAAGTGAAAAGAGTGTCACAAACAGTAATTTAATAGTAATTTGTGTAAAAACATTTTTTTTCCATTAGCTTCAATTTTACATAAATGCTATTTTAAGAAATGTCTTCTCTGCTTACATAAACTCTGCCTTAACAATCTGTTATCAATAAATCAGCGTCAAGGTAAACCAAAATAAAACAAAAATGTTCAAGGCTATATGCGGTTGTACTGAATACAGATGAGTTTTCAGCTGTATTGAATACAATTACATATACAGTAGGTCACTATATTGGCACATGTGTTTACATGAATAAAAATAACAGATGTCACTGTGGATCACAACAGTACTATATGTGCATTACAACAGTACTATAAGACACTTATCTGCAATTTAGAGAAATTTAGAGAAAAGTCATTTCATTTAACTTTAGTTGTATTTAATTAAATACCATTCCCTGTCCCTTACCAAACTTTAATGGTACAGTAAACTTCGGGAGTGCTGAAAAAGCAAAGGATGGAGAGGGGGAGTGGTACAGTAGAATATAAATCTTTTTCTATTCTTCAAATATGTCCCATTGTTAAAAACAAAAGCACTATGATGTTGGATAAAAGAGGAGCCTTCTTACACTAAATCTAAGTAATATATGTATATATCACAAAAGAGAAAAAGACACAAAAGGATGGCAGTGTGATGGTGCTGAAGGGTATAAAAGATTATTTTGGGCACTCTACTTACCAACAATAAATTTTGCACTATGGGAAATAAATGGCAAGAGGAATTTTTATTTCCATTTCTATTTGACCTTTTCAAGCACAAGAACTTTGTAGATGGATTTTAATAACTTAGTAATGTCTATGGAGTTTACACAAAGGATAGTCCATCCACCATATCTGTCTTTATGCCTTTGAAATCTTTCTGCTGAAGCAGAGACCAGTTGTTGGCCCAATCTAAAACAAATCATATCTAAAATTTCAACGCTGATCTATGTCTGAAGTTTTAAATTGCTGTTTTTTAATACTATCAAATCCACAAAACTGAACTTTATAAAGCCTTAACATTCTAGATAACATCTTATTTGAAAGGCAAGTTTTGGCAACTATTGCTTGTGGCTTGAAAAAACAGTGGCTATGCACCATGAGAATGCAGGTCTTGAATTTAGTATTAACTAGCAACGAACATTTTAACTAGGTACACAACAGAAATAAGGTTATATGGGCCACAAGTAATTATTTCTACTGAAAATTAAATCAATCACAAAATAAGTAAAATCTACCTCATCAAAACAGTTTGAAACCTTGCTATGAAATTAAAATTGACAAATTTTATAACTGAAAACAGCCAAAATCCTCTATATTTATGGTCAAAATACAAATGCATGTAATTGCATCAGACTTTTTACTCTTGCCATTTCAGTCCTGTCAATGTTTTTTAGAACATTATTACTTGAATGATGTACAAGTCTTCTAAAATGCCACAGGGTCTCTATATTAAGGTCCTCTAAGGATACAAAGAATGGACAGTATGATATGGAGATCATAAACCATCACCCTGTTAAGTTGTACAATTCGAAACTTCTGTATAATGTAATGTTCTTAATGTTTTTTGTCATACAACATGTGGAGAAAAATAATTGTGATTTGTAAATGTGAAAAAAAATCCAAATGAAAACATTCTACATTATATACAGTTGACAGACTCTGCTTTGAAGATTTACCTACTTATTTTAGTCATGTTCAACCACTCTTTATGTTGTGTAGAGAAATTATGAAGTAGTTTGGTTTTCATGCAAATAAGAAAACATCATCATTATTTCTGTCCTTGTTTTTGTTTGATCATGTTTTGTACAATAAATACTTTATTTAGAATACAAAAGGACTGCCCCTTTCTTAATACACTGACTATTTTGACTGACTGATTATGTCAATAAGAGTTGTTTCAGGTAATTTTTTATTTTATTTATTTTTTTGTTCAAGAGGTTGTGATGGCTCGATTTCCAGCTGTTTTTTTTGTTTGTTTTTGTTTTTTCAGAAAAGATCATGAGGAACTGAGTTTGAAAAAAGAAAAACCTATACAGCATCTGCACAGCTTCAAATAATTCATCCAAATGCTGTATGTTTTTAACACAGTCCACCAAAACAAAGTTTAGTCAATGTGCATGGCAATTACTGTACAATGCTTGTGGGACATCTTTTCTGATTTTTTCTGCTACACCATTGTGACAGGCAAACAATGCATGTGGTCAGTATTGCATTTATGTAATGCATGTTTGATCATTTTCAAGAGCGATTTGGCATTTAATCGACTGGCTGGAGAAAAATTAAGGAGAAAAAAGAAGTTCCTCTAATACAAAGACACAATTAACAAATTAATGCAATTAACATCACCACAGACACCTGCCCTTTTTTGCTGACATGCTTGCTTTCATCCACTATTAAGGCAAACAATCCAATCTCAATCTCACTACTTATTTACTCTCTCACCTATTTAACAATAAATATTTAATAAAATATTTATCAAACAATAAATATTTAATGCCTATTTAATTCAATTCGCTTGTTTAGTATATTGTCGTGTGTGTGTGTGTGTTTTGCATTTTGTGGATTGTCAAGTTTTTTTTTGCCAACAAACTTACCAATAAGATGCAAAAGCTCAATAAAGTTGCCTTAGTTGGCATGAATTCTCCTTTTTTACTGTGACTTCTTTGTGCAATTGTCTGGCACATTATTCAGCAACTGCTCGCATCTTTTTCCTGTTTTCATGTACTACTTTTACATGCCCTTTACTCAAACATTTTTATTCTTTAACCTTTCTCTTTTCTAATAGTAAATTCAATCCACACATTCCACTAAGCATTTTTGCCCTGCACTAGCAATATGTGTTTTGAAAGAAGATGCTGCTTTGCGCCAATTCTGAAACCCATCGTGCATAAACACTCTCTTTCTGTGCTTGATGGGCACGAAAGATGTCTGTACACAAAACAAAATGCATGGCCTTTGGCCAATTGTAGCCAACTTTAGTCCTTGTTCCACTTGCGGTTAAAAGAATGAACCTGTACCAGGATATTGCCAGGATATGTCCTTAGGAGAGGGTGCTGTGGGCTGACATTAGATTAGGAGCGCCAAATGAGTAAGGGTGCTGATGGTTGTGCCACTCAGTTTATTACACCAAGCAACTGCTATTTGTTCTTCCCAGGGGATGACAAAGAAGAGTTCTTTCTTTTGATCTGCAATTTCAGATTCCAGCAGAGGCTGTTAAGCATTTCAGAGATGTGTCTAAAGTCTTATGCTTTTTGCTTGTTAAACTGTGCTCCATTCTGACTGCTGTTGATGAACTTAAAATGATAGCTAATGTGCACCATCCATGAACACAGTCAAACGACTCCTCGCCAATCAAGACCATTGTTTGTAGGCACATTAATCACACAGTATACACATTTAACCTTAAAGGGGTCATGAACTGCTTCTGTTTTATAATTTATATTGTTCTCTGAGGTCCACTTATAATGTTATAAAGATTGCAAAACAGTTTCAAAACAGTGCCACCTAGCAGTACTCTGTGTGCTGTTACATTCCTTGGTTAATGCCGATTCTGATAATATAGGACCAGATTTACTAAACAGGGCAAATTAGCATGAGAGCACTGTCTCATAAAAGGGAGTGTAAAGTTTTGCAGGTGATCTACTGACAATGCACAAATTAAAGAACACAGGCATAGCATTTCCATAATGACCAATGCAATCTACAAAGAGCAGCGCAAATTAATGTTATGGTCACAAACAAGCAGAACCAATAATAATCAGGTTCATGCAATCTACTAAAATCACTGGTGCAAAATGGGTTAAGACAAGGCAGCCCAGTCCTGTTCCCAGAGATCTACCTTCCTTCAAGATTCAGCTCCAACCCTGATCAAACACAATTGGACCAGCTCATTAAGATCTTCAGAAGCACTTGTTAATTACAGACAGGTGTGTTTGTTTAGGTTTAGAACTGAACTCCGCAGGTAGGTTCAGAGCCCAGATCATTATCACTCTTCTAGCACTCCCCGCTGCAGACGGTCCTCAGTACTTGAACGAGCTCTTATCGCATTATAGTCCTCCACGTCCTCTGCGTTCTCAAAACTCTGGCCATTTGATTATACCTAGAATATCAAAATCAACTGCAGGTGGCAGATCCTTTTCCTATTTAGCACCCAAACTCTGGAACAATCTACCTAACACTGTTTGGGAGGCAGACACACTCTGTCAGTTTAAAACTAGATTAAAGACCCATCTCTTTAACCTGGCGTACACATAACACACTAATATTCTTCTAATATTCAAATCCGTTAAAGGATTGTTAGCTGCATTAATTAGGTCAACCAGAACCGGGGACACTTCCCATAACACCTGATGTACTTGTTACATCGTAAGAAGAATGGCATCTACGCTAATATTAGTCTGTTTCTTTTTTTTATTCCGAGATCACCGTAGCCACCCGATCCAGTCCGTATCCAGATCAGATGGTCACTGCAGTCACCCGGATCCAGTCCGTATCCAGATCAGATGGTGGATCAGCACCTAGAGATGACCTCTACAGCCCTGAACGTCAGCGGAGACCAGGACACCTAGATGAGCCCCAGAGACAGTTCCCCAGTGAAGACCTCGTCACCTAGACGGCCATCGGGACAAGACCACGGGAACCAGATGAGTCCTCTACACAATCTGACTTTGCTGCAGTTGGAATTGAACTGCTGGTTTGTCTGGCCAGAGGAGAACTGGCCCCCCAACTGAGCCTGGTTTCTCACAAGGTTTTTTTCTCCATTCTGTCACTGATGGAGTTTTGGTTCCTTGCTGCTGTCCCCTCTGGCTTGCTTAGTTGGGGACACTTAATTTCCAGCGATATCGTCAACTTGATTGCACAGATACTATTTAAACTGAACCGAGCTGGATGATGACATCACTGAATTCAATGATGAACTGCCTTTAATTGAAAATTGAGTGTTTACTATTGTCCTTTTGCATTATTGACACACTATTTTCCTATTAAATACTGTAAAGCTACTTTGACACAATCTGCACCACTGCTGGGGATGAGCTGCCGCTGGACTCAGAGGATGTTGATTTGTATGATGATATGCCCCCACGCCTTCATCATCATTAGTCTGCCCCATTACGACCATGGAGGTCAATTTTAAACTGTCTGGACATGACCCCTCGACAGCGATGCAGGCTTAGTCTTTCGCTCTGCTCACTTTGCCACATATTTTACGATCCTGTCAGTAAAACTTAAACCACTCTGCATTGGACCCATCATGAGTGGTAAGGCAGACAAAGGGGATCGGAAAAGAGAGATTGAGCAATCGCCAATGAAGAAAAAATTCAGAGATTCAGCCATCTCCAGTGAAGACCTCGACGATGCTATTGCTAAACGCATTGAACTAGCATTTAAAGAGCAGCAAAACACTTTGAAAAAAAGAATTTCCTAGCTACGTGTACTGTGCTAGACTAACTGAGACTTGTCATGGCACTTGTGTACTGTTGCTCTCTCGATGGTCTGATTGCTTCTATTGTTCTCCTCATTTGTACGTCGCTTTGGATAAAAGTGTCTGCTAAATGATTAAATGTAAATGTAAATGTAAGAGAGGAATTTGAGGCCATAGCTACCGAGACGAAGCAGACACGTGACCGCGTTGATTCTGTTCAGGCAGATGCACGTGAGGATAGGAGGACAGTCACGGACTTAAAAAATCAGCTGGAGCGACTCACCGAGAAGATGACAGATATGGAGGACAGGTGCAGAAGGAACAACGTAAGACTGGTGGGGCTGCCAGAAGGGATGAAGGGTCCAGATGCAGCTGGTTTCCTCAGAGCTAATCTTTCCAAGTGGATTCCTTCCCTGAAAGGTCGTAACATTGAGATTGATCGGGCGCACCGCGTGTATGACGGAGGGAGGGGCTCCGATCGGCCGCGCACTCTCATCTTCCGTGTACTGAGATGGCATGACAGATCAGATATCCTAAAAGGTGCTCGGCAGGCTTATCCGGTGAAATGCGCACAGAACAATGTCACACTGCTATTTTTTCCCGACTTTAGTCCAGCTACAGCGATCAGGAGAAAGGCATTTGGTCCGGTTTTGAAGAAGATGACAGCGCTTGGTCTCCAGCCCTTCCTCATCTATCCGGCGGTAATTAAGCTACGGCACAAAGGGAAACAGAGAAGCTACGATTCCCCTCAGAAATCGGAGGATTTTATCAGCTCCATGTCTCAGCAGAAGTCGTATGCCGCGGCTCTGCGGGGGGACGATGGGGGAGCAGCGGTCGCTGTTTCTCCAGCTCGACGGGAGGGGCTTGACGGCCGGGATGGACATGGTTCTAGCTGCCCAGGAGGGGATGATAGCAGGATAAACATGGATGCTTACTAAACCTATTTTTTGCATTTTCTTTTCTCCTCTCTTTTACTGGGATATTGTCCCTATATATCCGGTACAACGATCTCTTTGCTGGTAAGGCTGACACTCCTTTTTTCTTTTTTGGAGGGGACTAATGGAGAGTAGGTTTAATTAATAAAAAAATATTTTTTTGGCTGCGTGAGCCTTTCGGGAGACATGTCTTGCGTTGGAGTGGATCGGTCACGAACTATCACTGTTTTTTGTTGCTCAGTCAGACCTATGTTCTCGGTAATGTGCGGTCTGAGTTGTTCCTTGTTTATGGTTGTGGGTTGTTCATATTTTTATGTTGTTTTTGTTTTTTAAAGCAGACATTTATACTTTTATGTATTTTACCTTATTTCTAAAGGGATTTTTCATCTAGGAGGTTTGGTATCTAAAATGCACATCAGCGTTTACGTGTTATTTATAGAATGGAAGTGCTTCTGCTTTTTTTCATTTATTGAGTACAATCTTGGGATTATGAATATTCAATGCATACTCTAAATATTTTATCACTGAATGTGAATGGTTTAAATTCTGCTGTTAAACGAACCCGTGTGTTAGAATATTTACACCGTAAATCTATTTCCTGTGCCTTAATACAAGAGACGCATTTAAAACAATCTGACGTGGCACATTTCCAGAATAAGTATTACAAATTAGCAGCTTTTTCTAGCGCTGAAAATAAAACTAAGGGGGTGCTTATCCTTGTTAACAGGAAGTTAAATTTAACGACTGAACACCTTGGTAGTGATGAGAAGGGTAGATTTGTTTTTATCCGATGCAAAATATATAATAATAGGTTAGCATTGGTCTCTATTTATGGTCCGAATGAGACAGACAGTGCATTCCTTACACAGATTTCCAAAACTCTACTTGAGGAGATTGACTGCCCTCTAGTGGTGGGTGGTGATTTTAATGCTGTCATAAATCCTGCTTTAGATAAATCTCAATCTGATACAACAGCCAATCCATCCTCTAAATTATTTAATAAATTTATCACTGAGCTCAACTTAATCCATCTATGGAGAATTCAGAATACTAAAGCTAAGGACTTCACTTTTTTTTCTAATAGAC
This sequence comes from Schizothorax lantsangensis, assembly GCA_027422415.1. NCBI lineage: Eukaryota > Metazoa > Chordata > Actinopteri > Cypriniformes > Cyprinidae > Schizothorax > Schizothorax lantsangensis. The sequence goes on along the minus strand of CM049847.1, from coordinate 4,982,940 downwards.
AAGACTTTCTCTAGGATAGACTACATATTTCTCAGCCCATCTTTAATTTCGTCTAATTCCTCCATCTCTATATTACCAATTTTATTATCTGATCATTCTGCTATGTTGTGCAGTGTTCCTCTTTCCGATGTTAAAGCCAAGTCCCCTAGATGGCGCTTTAACATATCATTATTAAGTAATCAGACTTTCATTACTTCTCTAAAAGAATATATTAAGGAATTTCTTGAAATTAATATGCCCTCTGATGTGGATCCTCAAATACTGTGGGAAATGACTAAGTGTGCTATACGAGGTTTCTGTATATCTTTCTCTTCTACTCTCGCCAAAGCGAAAACTCACCAGTTTACACAATTAGAAAATAAAATCCAATCATTACAAAACCTACAAAAACATCATTTTACTGAGCAACAGGCTACACAGCTGTCCTCTTTAAAAGAAGAATATGATTTACTTTCACACTCAAAGGCGGAATTTATTTTACATAGGACTAGACAAAAATATTATTTTGAATCAGAGAGACCTAGTCATTTATTGGCTCTTAGGTTGAAAGAATGCGAATCTAAGGCATATATTAGTGCAATAAAATCATCGGATGATCAGGTCACCACGAACCCTGTGGCAATTAATGACATATTTAAAGGTTTTTACACAAATCTGTATAAAGCCGAAACAGATTTTGATGAACCAATTTGTAAGCAGTATTTAGATAAATTGGAACTGCCTCAGATCTCACAGATAGATAAAGAATCTTTGGCGGCCCCATTAAGTTTGGAGTTACTCCACGTCTCTCTAAAACGCCTTCAAAAGGGCAAATCGCCAGGTCTAGATGGTCTCCCCCCTGAATTATATTTAGAAATTTGGGATCTGGTAGGGATACTTATGCTTAACTCATTTAATTTTGCAATTGAACATGGGGTATTTCATAGAGATCAAAAAACATCACTGATTTCATTACTTCTTAAAAAAGGGAAAGATCCATTAGATTGATCCAGCTACAGACCGATTTCGCTTATCCCATGTGATCTAAAAATCTATGCTAAAGTTTTTGCTTCTCGTATGGAGAAGGTAATTCACAGTCTGATCAAGGAGGACCAAACTGGTTTCATCAAGGGGCGCAATGCATCTGACAATATGCGTCGACTTCTTCATATTCTTGACTTTGCGGACTCCCACCCAACCCCTTGTGCGGTCTTTTCACTTGATGCAGAAAAAGCCTTTGACAGGCTAGAGTGGAATTATATGTGGGCAGTTCTGCAATGTTTCGGCTTCGGTGAACACTTCGTTTATATGATTAAGATATTATACCACTCACCTGCAGCATCAGTCATAACTGGTAATATTATTTCCCTCTCATTCCCTTTACAGCGGGGAACGAGGCAGGGGTGTCCGCTTTCCCCCTTATTGTTTTGTCTATCTCTTGAACCCTTAGCACAAGCCATCAGGAAATCTGAAGTATCGATTAAGATTCATGATCATAATCATAGTATTTCATTATACGTTGATGATATTATTCTATATTTAGACCACTTTGATGTTTCAGTCTCTAGTATAATTAAGGAATTTGATAATTTTAGTAGCCTATCAGGATATAAAATAAATTGGAGCAAATCTGCTTTAATGCCAATTAACAATGTTATAGTTAATTCTTCTATTCCCTCATTTTTCCCTATTAAGGAATCTTTCATCTATTTGGGCATTACCATACATAAAGACATTCATAAGATTGCCAGAGACAATTTTAATAACATTTTAGTTAAGGTCAAAAATGACATTCAAAGATGGAAGAATCTTAAAGTCTCTCTCCAAGGAAGAATCTCCACTGTTAAGATGAATTTGTTACCTCGATTTAATTTTTTTTTCTCTATGCTACCACTTTCTCCCCCTCCAGGTTACTTCAAGGAGATCAACTCCATAATTTCTAAGTTTACCTGGAATGATAAATGTCCCAGAATTAAACTTACCACATTACAACATCCTAATAGCACAGGAGGACTGGCTGTACCAAATTTTGAATTATATTATTGGTCGTTCCAGCTTAAAGCTCTTCATAATTGGGTTGATCCTCAATCTACAGTTTCATGGAGAGTGATTGAAGCTGACAAGGTTAAACCAAATAGACTTCAAGATATTTTATTTACTGGCACAGGGAAAAAAGGGGATAAATATAAATTTGGTCCGGTTGTGGCCAATTCTATTAAAATCTGGAAAACGGTTGAACGTCGGATAGGAGGACCCTTCAAATTTTGTAACAGTACACCTTTATGGCACAATTTTAATTTTGTATGCAAAAATCGTCCATTTGTCCAACCCTCTTGGTCCTCTTTAGGTGTAAACAAGTGCAGTGATATATATGATAACCAGGGCCTCTGTTCATTTCAGACATTAAGAACCAAATTTTGTCTACCAGCTTCCGCATATTTTGTCTTTCTTCAATTACGTTCTGCTCTCAAAGTGTATGGCGTTCCTTGGTCTTCTTCCATTTCCTCTCATCCTCTGCGGGACTGGATTGCACCATCTGCTTGTCGGCCATCTGTTTCCTTAATATATACTAAAATTATTGATTGCATTACAAAACCTCTTTCTATTAAAACTATTTGGAATAGGGAATTATCTGACCTTAATTTATCTGTCGATTGGGAGAGAGTGTGGTCACTCAGTTTAACATCTAAAAATCTGGATCATCGTCTTATTCACTTCAAAGTCATTCATAGAGCATACATAACTCCTTACAAAAGATTTAAAATGAAATTTGTACTGCCATATATGTAACACTACATCATCAGGCACTTTTCTGCATATGTTTTGGGAATGTCCTGTCGTCATCAGTCTATGGACACATGTAAATCTGGTTTTGTCATCATTACTGCGAATTGATTGGTCTGTTAACCCAAGTTTGTGTCTTCTTAATGATGACTCTGGTCTCTGTATTAGTTCAATGCAAAAGAGAATGTTGTTTGCTGGTTTTACAGCTGCGAAGAAGACAATAATCCAGAACTGGTTTACACTACACATGTGTGGAAAAACATATTGGATCCGTAGCTTCCTGCAAATAGTGACTTGTGAATGTGCAACGGCGCGAGTCGGTGGGGCTAGGCCTTCGACCATTGATGCTTGGCAGTGTTTTTTGTTTGATATACGTGATTATATAAAGGAGTGACTTTTGTGTTTTTTTTATTGTCCTTCCCTCTCTCCCTCCCTTTTGACTGGACTTTGAGATGTTGAGTATGTGTCTGTTGTTTTGTTTTGTTATATTTTGGATGTTATGTTATGTTATGTGCGAAAAAAAAAAAATGTTGATAACAAAATTTTTTAAACTGTCTGTCTGCCCTGAACTGTCTTTCACCCCGATCTCGACCACGGATGTCATTCCCCTATCCACTGCTCTCCCTGTAATGGGAGTCGCTATTTGGTGTGTGTGGGCTGCACACACCATCCGAGAAAACCCGGAGTGCCATGAACTCCCACCCAGTCTCCCTCTCCCACCTCCTCTCCGGTGTCCTCTGTCATCCTCTGCCCCACTGTCGCTGCATCCTGCCAGTCCTTCAGCTCATCCTCAGCTTTTCATCTGTGGATCGGAGTCACTGCGCGACTGTCAGTCTCCAGCTCCATCGAAGTCGGAGGATCCCTGGTCTCCACCTCAAACCTTCGGTCATCCATCCACCTCCTAAACCTCCTCCTGCATCTCTCCACCGGGGTGCCATCCCTATGCCAGCCCTTTCACAATCCTTTCTTCATCTCCTTCATCCTCTCCTTACATCGCGTTTTCACACCTTCCGGGAGGGGGCGTTCTTAAAATGGGAGGGTTGCCCCTGAAGCTGCTGCTGTTTCCCTGTCTTGGCTTTCATGGAGCTAATGAAAAGGACAGGGAATTTAGAACAGAGCCATACCGCCAAATGTAAATTTAGAAAACATGCCAATAAAAGTCAAGACTTAAAGGTTTGTCTATGGTTTACTTTTTGACTTAAGAGGTCCTGACTGAACTAGAGGTATTTCGTGTTGCATGAAGGGAAAGTACTTTCTCCTACAGAAAAGCCTCAAAACCTAGTATAGACCTGGTTACTTTTAGTCTCTTTTAGAAGAAAACAAACACAACTCCAGGTATTTATTCAATACAGTGGCTAAATTAATGAAAATAAAGCATCATCAGGCGTTGACATTTCCCAACAGCACAGCAGTAATGACTTTATCAAACTATTTTACTTCCAAGATCAATGCTCTTAGAGATAAAATTGTAACCATGCAGCCATCAGCTACAGTGTTGCATCAGATAGTGTGCTATAGATCCCCTGAGGAAAAAATCCACTCATTATGTGCTATAGAAGAGGAGGAATTGTATAACCTTGTTAAATCATCTAAACCAACAACATGTATGTTAGACCCTATACCAACTAAGCTACTAAAAGAGGTGCTTCCAGAAGTCATACATCCTCTTCTAAATATTATTTATTTGTCATTAGGTTATGTCCCACAAACCTTCAAACTGGCTGTCTGTAACGAGGGAGGCGTCATGACGAGGAAGTGGGGATCTAATTGCAGGCTTTATTGAAAGAGCATGGTCAAAACAGGCATGGTCAAAACACCAGCAAACAGAAACATCCAAGGCGCAAGCAAAAGAGTAATCCACATGACAGTCAATGGTCAGGGCAGGCAGCAAACAATCAGGAAACCAGGTAAACAGTCCAAGATACAAAAACCATGAAGGCAAGGCAAAACAAGGAAACACGGACAGGAACACAGAAACTAGAAACCATACAGGCTAACATTCAATCACCAGCAAAGTCAGAGAGTGTGAGTGCTACTTTTAGGGGCTGTTTACACCTGGTCACTTCATGCATTTTGTCTGATCGGATAGCTATCCAATCGTGAAAAGACCAGGTGTAAATGCCCACCGAAATGCATTCGAGACGGATACAAATCCGATCGCTCAAACCACTTCAGGAGGTGGTCTGGGCCGCATTCCAGACGAAACTGAACAAGTGTAAATGCATCTGGTTGTTGAAACCACATATGTAAATTTGACTCCTCCCAAAATGTTAAAATAATAATCATGTGAGAGTGTGTTATAGGTTATATGACATGTTATATTCAGATATGACTGCGCTAATGCAACACGCATCGCCGCGGACGAACAGCTGAGTATCTCTTCAGCAAGCCGATGCGCAAACTGCCGCAAATTAAGAATTAAGATTATTTTTATTTGTCACATACACAATTATATAGAGAGTATATAACCAGTAGTGAAATGTATTCTCTGCATTTAACCCATCCTAAGTGAACACACACCCGGAGCAGTGGGCAGCCATGTTACAGCGCCCGGGGAGCAGTTGGGGGTTCGGTGCCTTGCTCAAGGACACCTCAGTCGTGGTATTGAAGGAGGATACTCCCCCCACCAACAATCCCTGCCGGACCTGAGATTCGAACCCACAACCTTCCTCTTACAAGTCCGACTCACTATCCATTAGGCCACGACTGCCCCCTATATTTAAATTAGGAAGACTGCCTCCAATATTTAACTGGAAGTAAGACGCAGATGCTCAACACACAATCATCTTCATTAAAAGTAGTAAGACAAACTTATCTGCACGCTCTCCTATCGCGGTCTTTGATCTTGAAATGAGCTGATAATTAATAAAATGCAGTGCTTATCTTTTGATTTCGTTGACGTGAACTCCATTAAATTTAAATATAGCGCGGGTATTTCAAATCGTGATGACACATTTATGTGGCAAAGTGTAAATGGAAACGTTTTAACAAATCAGATATATATCCGATCAGCGAAAACGCATGAAATGACCAGGTGTGAACAGGCCCTTAAAGTCCTTCTAATGTGAGACAGCTGTGAACTGATGAGATCCGATGAGAGATAGGTGATTGCAATTGATGATATGTCCAGGCAGAGGATTATGGGAAATGGAATCCGGGGTGAGTGATAAAGGGTGCAGGATGGGGTGCCCTCTAGCGGAGCTTGTGGGAGAGAGGTGGAGCGGAGGCAGAAAAGGAGGAGGGATGGAGGGCCAGGTCCATGAGGAAGTGAAGCAACAGGGGACTGAGGCAGAGCCGGCGGAGCAGGAAGCCAAGGCAGAGGCAGGAGCAAAGGCTGACCCAGTGGAGCAGAAAGCCAAGGCGGAGCAGGGAGCCGAGGCAGAGCTGGCAGCCAGGGTGGAGCCAGCAGAGCAGGAAGCCAGGGCAGAGCCGGCAGAGCAGGAAGCCAGGGTGGAGCTGAGGAACACCAGGACGGAGCAGAAGACCCCCAGGGCAGAGCAGGCAGAGCTGAAGACCACCACGATGGAACAGGCGGAGCAGATGGAGCAGAAGCACACCAGGGCAGAGCTGAAGACCACCAGTGGGGAGCTGGAGACCACCACGATGGAACAGACTGAGCAGATGGAGCAGAAGGCCACCACGGCGGAGCAGACAGAGCAGAAGACCACCAGAGCAGGGAAGAAGACCACCACGACGGAGCAGAAGACCACAACGGCGGAGCAGAAGACCACCACGGAGCAGGCAGAGCAGACAACCACCAGAGCAAGGAAGAAGACCACCATGGTGGAGCAGACAGAGCAGAAGATCCCCACGGCAGATCAGAAGACCTCCAGAGCAAGGCAGAAGACCACCACGGTGGAGCAGATGGATAAGGAAACCAGGGCCGAGACCTCGGAGGAACTGAAACATAGGAAGTAGAGACAGTGTACTTACCAAAGACCACACAGGTAGAAGGCACAGAGAGTTCATTAATAGTCTCCTTGGCAGTTATTGGACAGACAAAAGGTTCAAACTTAAATGCACTGACTGAAGCGGTAGAGACAAACAGTTCAAAATCAGACACATTTGGGAGAACTGGACAGGCAGACAGTCCATAATTTGATTCATTAGGGAAAACTGGATGGGCAGACAGTTCATAATAAGACTCATTGACTGAAACTGGAAAGACAGACAGTTCAAAATCGGACACATTTGGGAGAACTGGGTTGGCAGACAGTTCATAATAAGACTCATTGACTGAAACTGGCAAGACAGATAGTTCAAAATCAGATTCAACAGCAGAATTTAGACAGAAAGACGGCTCATAAACAGCATCTTTGGCTGTAACAGGGCGAGCAGAGAGTTCAGGGGCAGCCCTTTTGACCAAGACAAGACAGGCAGAGAGTTCAAAGACGACCTCCTTGGTCAGGACAGGACAGACTAAGAGTTCATTGACGGCCTCCTTGGTCAGGACAGGACAGACTAAGAGTTCATTGACGGCCTCAATAGCCATGACGGGACAGGCAGAGAGTTCACAGACAGCCTCCATAGCCGTGACGGGACAGGCAGAGAGTTCACAGATGGCCTCCATAGCCGTGACAGGATAGGCAGAGTGTTCACAGACGGCCTCCATAGCCATGGCGGGACAGGCAGAGAGTTCACAGACGGTCTCCTTGACCGTAACAGGACAGGTAGAGAGCTGATAAGTGGATACCACTGACACCTCTGGAGGTTCTGCAGCGGATGCCGCCACCTATGGGGGTTCTACAGCAGTAGCATCAGGAGTTTCAACAAACACAGAGAATTCCGAGACAGCGCTTGCGGTCTTGAGAGAAGCATGAGGAAACGGAGAATTTCTTGACATTCTCCTTGACAGAGTAGATACGGAGTTCAGTAATGGTCTCTTCGACGTGACATGACAGGCTGAAGTTGCATTGCTGGGCGCCACCACCACGCAAGGGGCTGCTGCTTCAGGAGGTTCTGCAGCATACGCCGCCACCTCTGGAGAAACTGCAGCGGGCGCCATCGCCTCTTTGGACACAGCATCGAGTGCCACTACCTTGGGAGGTTCTGCAGCGTCAGCCGCCACCTCTGGAGAAATCATAGTGGACACCGCCACCTCGGGAGGTTCTGTGGTGGTGTATGCAGCCCAAACACACCATAAAAGTGATCCCCCGGGAAGCGCTTCAGACAGGGGAATCAGTTCAAGAACAGGAGGGCTAGAGTGAGTGGGTTTGTGGATACCAGCTGTGCCTGCTACTGTAGCATGTCTGGACCCGTCACTCGTCGCACAATAACCACACAACCACTCAGCAGTGAGATCCAGTGACTTTTAATCAGAGGTATTCACGGAGAGAAGTGAGCAACCCACGCGCTCGTCAGTTTCACATATATCAGACTGAGAGAAATGAAGAGAGATCATCAGTGGATCGATAGTGCATCGGCTTCTCTCACTCTGGTCACACTCAGAGGTATTCACGGAGAGAAGCAAGCAACCCACACGCTCGTCAGTTTCACATATATCAGACTGACGATATCGCACGCACGCGCGCAAGGGGAAACTCAGGAAGTGTTCCACTAATGACGCTCCCTCAAAAGTTCGGCTACACTAATACTTATAACTCGTGAATATTAACAAGAACAAAGTTTTGTGAAGATCATTAACTGCTATTACACAACACAATAGAATTAGAACATAATATAAACAGTAAATAAAAATATATAAATAATAATACAATATAAAAGAAAAAAACAAAAACAAGTCAGATTAAATCAATGCATTTTTCACACCAGTTACATCCTTAACCCTGAACTTCACAAAATTTGACTATTAAAGGGATAGTATATGCTGGTGTACACAAATAGACCAACTGTTATCCAGAACCTTGTGCAACAAAATATGTTTCCCACACACAGGGAAGGTGAGAACGGCAGGTTGATCAGGCCCACTGCAATCACCCACAAAAAGTGCCTTAAATACCATTCATCTCAGATGGAACTTCATCTTAGATCTGGGACAACATGTGCTGAAACATTGCACATTGACTCACAGATGCTTAATTCTACAACTTAAACAAAAAAAAAATAATAATACAATACTCTAATACAATGCATTCTTATTTCAATAAAGATCTTACAACCCCACCAACCGGACTTAGAGTTTTGAGAGACTGAGTCATGTTCTCTATCAGCCTGTTGACAGGTTTCACCATCCTACCCACTCTGGTACGAACTCCCATATCCCCTTGGGCAGGAGGTGGCTCAATCACTCCAACAGGTGAAACACAATGGTCCTCAGGAAGTACGGTCTCTGAAAATGAATTGCGAGAATCACAACACAGTCCTTCATCTGGACTGCCCACAGTGCTGTTCTCCTTGGTACAATCATCCTTTGACAGTAATTGTTCCTGTCCCAACGACTCAGGAATTACATCCAGGGATGCAGGACTATCAGACCTACAGGACAACCTCTGCTGAGGATCCTCAGAAGCTGCAGTTTTTTCCACCCAACTAGCAACTCGCTCGGACGTGGAAAACAACTCCGCTTCGGGACAAACAACATCATCCATGGACATACTCCTACTGCTAAGGACAGATTCACCACCAATCTCGGATGATTCAGAATCTCCCAAATGCAGGGGCAGGAAATTCGCTTGTAACAACAAATTCCGATGAACAGTTTTCTCCTGGCCAGTTCTGGTGTTCCGTATGTGGTAAATATGGCACTGGGGGTTCAACGCTACAACCCTATAGGGTGTGGACTCCCACCTGTCTGCCAGTTTTCTCTTCCCCCGTTCACCTTTGTTGGCCAGCAAAACTTGATCACCCAGCTCAATGTTACAGCCCTTCGTCCTTTGGTTGTACAGCTCGGTCTGACATTGCTGACTGGCTTCAACGTTCCTCTGAGCGATGGTCAGAGCCTCTTTCAGATCATCCTTCAACCGCCTTACATATTTGTCGTAATCAATGACATCACAGTCTCTCTCAGCGTTGCCAAACATCACTTCAGCTTCGGGATCCTACCAAACATCAGGTAGAACGGAGCATAACCCGTGGATTCGTGTGCTGTACAGTTATACGCAAAAGTCAGTGTCTGGAGCAACTGTGACCACTTCTCCTTAGACCTTGGTGGGAGTGCTCTGATCATGCTGCCCAAAGTTCTATTGAACCGCTCAACAAGGCCGTTTCCCATGGGATGGTAAGCAGTTGTTCTGGACTTTTTCACCCCAGCGACCTGCAGCAACTCTCGGATCAGATGGCTCTCAAAATTAGCCCCCTGATCCGAGTGGATCCTGTCAGGGAAGCCATACACGCAAAAATATCGGTCCCACAACTGTCGTGCTACCTGCTTTGCCGACTGGTCACGACACGGGAAGGCGTGAGCCATCTGGGAAAAATGGTCAGTTACGACCAACACATCCACATTGCGGCCTTTGGAGCTTTCCGCAGTCCAAAAATCGATGCATACTAGCTCCATTGGACTTGACGTTTTCATGCTCTCTAGTGGGGTTCTGCCTTCGGGTTTCGGTGTTTTACTGACGACGCAGCGCTTGCAACACTTCACATACCTGCGAACGTCAGGTTCCAGCCCGACCCAAAAGAACCTTTGTCTTGCCAGGTGCATAGTTCTACTTTGGCCCTGGTGCCCAGCTTCGTCGTGGATGCCTGTCATGACCTGGGTGACTAAGGAAGATGGGACAACATACTGTAACCGTTTCTTTCCCGTCAGGTTATCTTTGTTTACGCGGTACAGTACACCATCAAGTATTTTCAACTTGTCCCATTGTTTCAAGACTCTGAGTACCTTGTACGTCTCGCCAGCATGCTCACGGCGAGAGGCTCTCTTTCCCCTATTGACGTAAAAAAGGACCCTTGCCAGACAAGTATCATTCTGTTGTCGGTCTCTTAGTTCATCCAATGAAAAGACTGGTAATGGGCATTGCCCAGGAGGCAACAATTGCTGGGTGTCTTGGACAATCCAGGAGATCGCGCTCGATTCAACTCTTGCTTCCCAGTCACTATGACCCTCTAACACTGCAGACACCTCAGCACTAGAAAGTGGACAATGGCTTGGTGTTACACAAGGAGGACATTCAACACTCTGGATTCCAGCACTAAGCCTAAATGCATCCTGCACTGTGTCTCTTTCAAACTGTTCCACTTCCTCGAGCAATGCACTGTAGGGCTCATTCAACAGCCTCTGACTGACCCGATCATGGACGAAGGGTTGACGACTTAAAGCATAGGCCACTATGTTCTTACTGCCAGGTATGTACTTGATGCTGAAACGATAGGGCGCCAACTTGGAAACCCATCTCTGCTCACACGCGTCGAGTTTAGGCTTAGCAAGAATGTAAGTTAAGGGATTGTTGTCCGTCCATACAACAAAATCATGGCCTTTCAGCCAATGGCTGAATTTGTCACAAACGGACCATTTCAAAGCCAAGAACTCTAGGTGGTGAGCAGGATACTTGGCCTGAGAGCGCGTAAGGGATTTGCCAGTGAAAGCGATTGGCCGGGCCCTAGTCTCACCCTCTGCGACCTGTGATAACACGGCGCCCAACCCATTCAGGGATGCATCAGTGGACAAAATAAATGGGCGGCTAAAATCAGGATGTGTCAGTACAACAGAATTCATCAGAGCAGCTTTTAGCTGCTGGAAGGCCCTACTGTGCTCCTCCTTCCAGTCCCCAGGACTCAACTTCCTGAACGCAGCTGCACCCTTCTCTGGAGTTTTCTTGCCCCTTGGCGCAGCTGTCAAAGCAAACAGGGGTTTTGCGATGGTAGAGCAGTTTTGGATGAACCTCTGGTAATACAACACCATCCCAAGGAATGATTGAATCTTCCTTTGGGACGGGGTTACCCCATCCTCCATCATCAAATCCGACTCTGTCACCGCTCCAATAGCGCTAACTTTGTCCAGGTCAGTTGCTACCCCTGAACTGTCAATGACGTGCCCCAAAAAGCACACGCTCCTCCGGAGGAAATGACACTTTTTAGGAGCTAACTTTAGCCCATGCTCTCGAAGCCTACTGAACACCATCTCGAGTATCTTGATGGCCTCACCCTCATCTGGGGCGTACACAAGTAGATCATCAAGATAACAAAGCAACGTCAAGAAATTTTGATCGCCAAAGATGTTTGTCATCAGGCGCATGAAGCTAGCAGGGCTATTGCACAAGCCCTGTGGTAAGCGGTTAAACTCGTAAAGACCCATCGATGTTGTGAAGGCCGTAAGTTTTTTGTCCACCTCAGCCATTGCGATATTATAAAAGCCAGAGGTAAGATCCAATCGCGCTAAAGACAGCATTCCCGCCCAAGGCCGCCAAGCAATCTGCTTGGTGAGGCAAGGGGTGAGCATCCTTGATGGTCCGGGCATTAAGCCAGCGGTAATCAACGCAGACGCGAAGATCACCACTTTTCTTCCATACCAGGACCAGTGGGGACGCCCACTCACTGCAAGACTTCCGAATGATCTCTTGCTCTTCCATTTCCGAGAGCACTTTTCTCAGTTTCTGATACTGAGCTGGGGGGACGCGCCGATACGGAAGTCTGAACGGGCGGTTATCTGATAAATTAATCCTGTGAACAAACTCTTTGGCCGTACTGCAATCTAGCTTGTGTTTAGACACATCTTGGTGTCTCTGGATCAACTGCAAAAGCTGGTCTTTCCAATACGGAGTCACCTCGCAGGATTCAATGTCAAGATCACTGAGACCAAGGTTCTGCAGGGCATCACGCATGTCAGAGGGAGAACTACCCCCACGGTCTGTGCTAGAGGAGACAGTCTGGCTCTGCACGCTCACAGTCTCTCCACGACCATGTCCGGGTTGTACGTCCAAGTCTTCGACCACTAAAACAGGAGACACATCTGCTATTTTAGCATTCCGTCTCAGAGTGATCGGTTTATTGGATGGGTTGATCACTTTGACCGGCACCCATCTGTCACCCGGTAATGTGACTATAGCACGCCCAACAAGAACAGCTTTCTTATGAGTTTGTGCTTTCGACGGCTCAACCAACACGGTGCTTCCCACAGAAACAGCAGAACTGGTCGGGAGTCTACCCCACACAAGGTGCTCTTGCTGAGGTAATAGCGTGACAGCTTGAGTAAGCTTAACGGTTCCGACAACAGTTGGGATACTACCACCTTCCCATCTATTGTGCCCAGACAACATACTCAAGAACCGTTGAATCTCTGGTTCTCTGGTAAAATTTGGCTGGTTCATCACACGCCAATAGCACTGGGACTGTTTAAGCTGACTGAGAATGTACTTGATAACGTTAGTACCAACAATTAACTGATCTCTTTGCCCTGGTACAACCAAGGTAGGCACGATAACCGAATGTCCATAGACACACATATTTAGCATATTTAGCACACCACCACAAACAAGCAAAACATTGGCATGGGGCTGGTCAGACTCAAGGGTCCCGCATGCATCCAGCAGCTTGTGCTCTGTCTCCTCATTAATTGTGCATGCCATAGAACCAGTGTCTAGAAGGCCTTGGCAAGTGACCACATCATTCACCAGCACATCTGTATAAAACAAACTGTCAGCTTTCTCCAGCTTTGCGATGTCTTGAAACAAAATGATACTACCACTTGATTCAGCCTGACAATGATTGCTATAGACAACTATGGGATCTTCTTCACTGGTGAGGGGCTGACTAGCTCCACTCACATCACCCCCTCTTCGATGTGAGTGAACTAGTTTCCCTGATCATATATCTCAGGAGACTGGGCCACAGCTTGGCCAACGACCTTGTGACAGGCCCTGCGCTGGTGCCCAATCTCTAGGCATGCGAGACATCTTTTTTCCTTCATACAGTGGGAACGAGTTGAATGAGATCGATCTCCACAGACTTCACATGGGGAAGCTCGATACCACGGTGACACCCGAGGCTTCGGCTCTGAAGCGGGCAAGGTCGTGCGCTCTAACACTCTTTCTAACATTTTCAGCACACGCTCTAAAGTGCCCGACTCACTGACTTAATTTGCTTTAGTGTGAGGACCTGTGATACATGCTGGTAAGGTTACGCCCTCTCGGTAACAACAGCCTGATTTGATACAACCTTAGGCACAGGTGGGACTGGTTTCCAGGACTTACAGTCCCTCTCATACTCATCGATGGCCTCTTGGACTTCCTCAGCTGACCATTTGCTTATGGGCTTACACCTAAAGACACTGGAAAGGTCAGAATTAGGGCAGTTTCTGATAAACATCATTGCAACCTCTGAGCTCATGTTTTCCATCTTGCCACCGCATCTTTTCAGGTGAGCGTCTGCTAGCTCGGCTGCCTCATTCAACCTGACCCAATAATCAACAGGGCGCTCAATTTTCTTTGGCTGCGTTGCATAATAGTCGGCCAACGGCTGGCATGAGCCAGGGCTCTCGCTAAAATAGCGCCGCAGTACCTCTTAAGCCCGATTCGGACGGTAATTGTTTCTCATACGGACGTCTGTAAAAATAAATTTACATATCACCACAGTGATAAAACTCATGGATTCGGATGGCGATTTATTCACAGTGGATGGGCGAGTTCTGTGATCCTGAGCACCCGGGAACGCGCTGCTCACGTGGCCAGTCACATGATTGTCTGCTGTAAATAAAATTAATTTTATTTACAAATGTATTCTTATTATTATGTAAAATGTATTTTAATTATTCCAAGCATATTTTATAATATTTATTATTTGATCATTTAAATCTCCTGTTTAAAAATAGGAAAATAGACGCGCTATAGTTGTATATAATTATACGCGATATATATCTGTTTATAATACACATTTTAAAATTGTATTGCATACCTGCTGCTGCCATAATAAAGACCCATTTGAAAGTGTATGTGCTTTTCTTCTTTTTCTGCTCCCAGTCGCTGTGGTTGAGCAGTCATGAAGTATTGTTCTTTTAAATACTTTCCAGCATTTCAGAAATAATATGTAAATTACACCGAGGTACAACGTTACGGTGTTCGGGAGTGCTCAAAAAGGGATTAAACACTGAAATTTGAATCGATTTCTTCTCGTAAACTCAGAGATGTGGATTCGGACGGCAATTAAATTACCACACGACCTTGGTGTTTGTCAAAAAAACAGTAGGGAATTCGGCCGAGGATTTTCACGGGGGTGGTGAGAGATAAATACCGACATCCTGGATTCGGACGGCAATTAAATCACCAACTACCCCCTGTGTATGGCGAAAATCACTTACGTCCCCCTGAGAAACAATTACCGTCCGAATAGGGCTATAGACAACTTCAGGACAGAGTACAGCAGCCGGGCTACTTTTCAGCTTAATCTTGACAATGCTCTTTGCTCGGCCACAGAGATGGTTCAATATCTCGGCTTTGTCGCAACCTTTTTTAGACAAATACATCTCCAAATTATAACTGTAGTTGTATCTTGTATCTTGTGATTTATTGACAAATGGTAGGTTTAGGTAGTGATGGCGAAGTGAAGCGTTCTGAACCAGTAAAGCTTTCAACCCAATTGTATCGGAAAAAGGTTCATTACTCGAAGCTTTTTAAAACGGTTCATGCTGTGGCCATCTTGTGGTCATAAAAATGAATAACACCTTCCAAAGTGCTGTGATTCATTACAGCTGCTGGTTTCACATCTGATTTTACTACTGATTCCTTGTTTTAATTTATTGTATAAAAATAATGGTCATTAATTGTCAAAGTCATTAATTTGTGTCGGTGTACTGCCACTAAAATAATTCAAATAAATCAAACATAAACTCATGATTTAAATCTGTGATCTGTCAATGTTAACTCTGCCTCAGTCCTGTTATTTCATGGGCAAAGTTCATTTGATCTTAATATATAAATTAGGATAAAAAGAAAACAATGCTAACGCATTTTAATGTAAAGGAAACGGCACTGAGGTTCGCTTCGTTTGAACCAGAGGTTTGAACCAGATACTGAAGCAGTCACGTGGTTTTCAAACGAATCAAGCTCCGATACAGTGCTTCAATAGGAGCGTTCGACTTTAAGCGGCGCTACACAGAATGGTCAGTGTATGACATCAAAGTACCGCGAGAGCCATTCGAAAGCATAGGATCCATCTGCTCTCTTATGGCTCTCGCGGTACTGGGATGTCATACACTGACTATTCTGCGCAGCGCCGCTTAAAGTCGAACGCGCCTAATGTGAGATGTTTCGTTTTTTTGATACAAGCTTCGAAGCCTCAGTGTCGAACAGTCACATCAGGTTTAGGAGCAGGGGTTGGGTTACGTGCTCATACATGTGTAAATAGTGTAATATAAATAAAAATGTTGTGACTGTTTACACTGAAAAATCACACCCCAATAATGTGCAATAATGGCAATATTATTACTATTATTATGGCTTTCAAAGGAAAGATTACTATCAAATAGCACACCTAGGTTCCTAATTGATGATGAAGAATTAATAGAGCAGCCATCAAGTGTTAGACAGTGATCTAGGTTATTTTGGTCCAATAATGAACACCACTGTTTTTTATTTATTTTATTTTATTTTATTTTATTTATTTATTTTTTAATATAATTTTATTTTGTTCAGAATGTAGCAGTAAGATGTTGAATCTCCCTTTTCTAAGGTAGTATCCTCACATATTCTGCCCTGGCAGTCATGTTCCGAACCAAGCATTGACAGATAGTTAAGATAGACCAGTTCTGGTTATTTACATAATTTTATTCATTTATTGCTATGGATGTTTAAAAAAATAGCAGGTTGTGTTGATTTTCACATATGCCACGTGTATGTTGTTATTTAAGAGTCTGCATAATAAAAAACTAATAAAAAATAAAAAAGATAGTCAAGATAGAGCTGACCAAAATCTCCAAAATCTTCAATAAAACTGAAGTCAGATCGACCGCCCTGAAATCATTAATGGTTTTAGGACCACTACAGTTAGGAACTGGGACAACCAAAACATCTTTCCAGGGGTTACTTTGCATCACATCTTGCTCTTTAAAGGGACAGTCCACCCAAAAATGAAAATTCTCTCATGATTTACTCACACTCATGCCGTCCCAGATGTCAGAGAGATTGTTTTTTTCTAAAACTCGTAGTTTGTGAACATCTGAATAAAGAAAGTCATATACATATTATTGGATGGCATTAGGGTGCAAAGGATCCCTTTAAGGGCTGTATTTTTTGTGCTGCATTTTAAGTGTTGTTGTCTAGATAGATGTTTTGACCTACAGCCATATTGTTTTTGTTTTCTCCCTTTAACCAAACCTATCTGTCTGACAAAACATCTTTTTCAGTTTTTTTAAAACAATTTCAGTATCTGTACTTTCACTTGAGTATAATTTTTTAGTAGTTTTTACACCCCTGATGTAAATACAGAAGAATATAGCCTAACAAAATATTTGCCAGCTGTTGGCTCCTTTACTTCTGGCAAATTAAACATAGGCTAACAGTAACACATGAAACAATCTTTGACACTGGTCTCAAACTCAATTCCTGGAGGGCCACAGCTCTGCACAATTTAGCTCCAACCCTAATCAAACCTGATCCAGACAGGCCCAGCTCCAGAATCAAATCACTGAGGGTGCTTCTTAAATTAATGAGGGTGCTTTAACTATGTATATATATATATATATAGTGGTGTCCGTTAATGGCGAAAAGAACGCTCTGTTCATAATCACTAAAAAGCTGTCACTCATCTTAGTTCATCGTGATCTCACAAAGATACGTTATTATCAATAAAGTTCTCTACACTGCACAATGAATCTCTTATTTACATCGTGTCAACACTTTGTTATAATGAGTTGATTCATGCTGAACCTGAACAAAATCTCCGGCGATTTGAGCGGTGAGTGGATTCTAACTTAAACACCCCTGATTCAAGAAATCAACAGATATGCCTGTGAATGGCTAAAATGGCAAAAACACGTTGAAACAGAAATCGATCTTCAGAGCGCAAACCATAACGCACTGGATAGTTTGCCAAATCTGCAATAAAATGCAATTATTAAAGCTTTATCTGAGGGTGCTTTTGATTTCATTTGAGGGTGCTTAGCACCCTGTAGCACCCCTATAGAACCGGGCCTGGATCCAGATAATCAAGGTCTTCAGGATCACTAGAAACTTCCAAGCAGGTGTGATTTGGGGCTGGTAGGAGCTAAACTCTGCAGAGCTGTGGCCCTCCAGGAATTGAGTTTGAGACCACTGATCTATGACATTTTGTGCACAGATGAACAGTTATATTCTAGGTTTCTCTTAGATCAGCATTTAAACAGTTTTTGCTTTACATGAACACTTAGAGAAATTAGTTTCTCTTTCAGAAGTAGTGACACAGAATTTGCATGTCCTTGGTGGACATAACTAATGCAGTTATATAAAGCCGAGGCTCCTTTAAGGACGCAGGGTACCATGGTCCGGCGTCATTTCCGTTTTGATTCTACTAAATCAAGCGTTAAGATCCTTGGGAATAAATAATTTGTCACCTCAGGTTATGTTAGGAAATGGCCCAAAGCAATCAAGAATATTCCATGAATTAATTATTTTCTTAAAAGAAACAAGATTGACAAATAGAATTTAAGAGATTGTAGTATTATTTAGTTACATTTTTGTTATATTTGTTATTTATTTAAAAATGGAATAATGTTTTTTTTTTATGTTTTTTTTTTCTCCATGTCCCCTCCTCCAGAGTTAATTGTATTATTGTTATCCAACTTACTAAACATTATGCGCTCCACACTCCTATCCAGTAGGTGGCGGGAATGCACCATTTTAGTTGGTTTGCCAACCGCCATTAACACGAGAAGAAGAAGAAGAATTTCCGTTTTGATGAGCGCGCCTTGCACCATGTGTGCTAACGTTAGATGTTTTGTCGCCTTGAGTCATAAAACAACTTTGGTTGAATTAAGTTGATTTCAGATTATTTATGACTATTGCTAAACGATTAACTGCGAGCGGAGATATTAACAATACATTTAGCGTTACATATTCATAGATTGCTGATCGTAGGAAGATCTCATATGGTCTGGTATGTATGATTGTCCATGATATATTATATTATATTTTAACATAAAACAGTAATAAGATGTGTTGTAGTATACTTCTTTATATGAATTGTGCCTATTAATATTATATATTGCGCATATATTGCATAAATTATATAAAATTAACAAGCTGAAGTCATGTCTTCACGTTGTATGCTTGGAGATAAACATTTGTCACTAACATATCTAACGTTATTACTACATATGTCTTTACTAATATAGCTTCTAAGGTCTGTTTTTGTGTTTTAGTAAGTGGTTATTGTGGCAGCAGCTGCAAACATGCATGTTTAAATGGGATGAAGCGATACAGTGGTCCCGAAAAGTATTTAGACCGTTTAAGTCACAGTTAAATTGTCGAAAAATTACTTTTTGTAGTAACGTTATTATATTTGTTGGATGCCACTTAATTTCATTTTGTCATCTAATTCAGTGATATTTAGACAGTTTTGAATGTGATTTAAATGTCTGTATGCAGTTTTTGTTGCCACTCTGTAGTTAGTCATGATCGTTGTCATGAACTACTTTTCTAGTGTTCTGTTAACTGTGTTAAAAGCTCTCTCTAAAAATGAAATGGGTCAACACACTGGGATGTGTACAATTACATAAGTAGTGATTTCAGCACTGGATGTGTTACTTGACTTAAATACTCTTGGGATGACTTACAGACAGAGTACCACTGAAGTAAATACAATTTACAGGCTTTAGCACAAATGTACAAATATTGTGCTCTTTGCTGAATTTTGATTGGATTTCACAGTTCATTACTAATCTTCAGTGCAATCTGAATTAAATGCTTTTCAACTGAAACAAATTTCATCTTTGATTTTTATATATACAGGTGCATCTCAATAAATTAGAATGTCGTGGAAAAGTTCATTTATTTCAGTAATTCATCTCAAATTGTGAAACTCGTGTATTAAATAAATTCAATGCACACAGACTGAAATAGTTTAAGTCTTTGGTTCTTTTAATTGTATTGATTTAGGCTCACATTTAACAAACCCACCAATTCACTATCTCAACAAATTAGAATACTTTATAAGACCAATAAAAAAAATAAACATTTTTAGTGACGTTGGCCTTCTGGAAAGTGTTCATTTACTGTATATGTACTCCATACTTGGTAGGGGCTCCTTTTGCTTTAATTACTGCCGCAATTCGGCGTGGCATGGAGGTGATCAGTTTGTGGCACTGCTGAGGTGGTATGGAAGTAGGGCTGTGCAATTAATCGAAATTCAGTTTCGATTTCGGCCTCCAACGATTATGAAAATACAATAATCGAGATAAAACGATTATGCCGCCCCATTCCGCCCCCTTTCCAGCAGTGCGCTTTCACTCCTCTATAAAAGCCCATTTTCACGTGTAAATCAGTAAAATCATGTAACGTGACTTTTGCAAAATTGGACGTGCTTGAGTTAAAGTTGATTAGATTTATTAATGTTTTTAAAAAGCGCGAAAGAGAACTTGCGCTGTTCCTCAGGGGGATATTTGTGTATGCGCTCAGAGACGGAGCAGAGCACAGACATGTAAAGTCATCCTTTAGCTGAACCCAGGGCTTGCAAAATTTCAAAATCCCTGGTAGCCCTTCGGGCAGGTACTCTTCAGATTTTGGTAGCCCGAAAATTAATTTAACTAGCCCAAATAAAAAAAAAGACCTTAAAAAAAAAAAAAAAAAAATTATTATATATATATATAAAATCAGACAGGAGTTTAAATCAATCAAAAATATTTTCAATACACAAATATCAACAAATACGAAGGAAGGAATTTTATTTCACTATTTACTGGGTATCTGCAGAATTTTTAAAAATAAATTTAAGGCAATTTATGACCCATTTTAAGAGCTGCACAAGTAAAATGAACACAGTGTGAGCGGGGTTGGACAATGTGGTAACAGAGTATTGAGCCATAAAATTACATGATTTACAGTTCAGAAACAGGTTTTCACAAGAACAAAAATCTTATACAACAGCTTTTCAGCCTTTAGACCATTTTTATGAAAAGGGATAAATCAAGCATATAAATTGTTAATTTAAAACGTATAAATATTACTGTCTTAATTGTTTAGATTTTTAGAAGGCACATTAACTTCTTTCTCATTTAGAACTCTGTGTTTGCTGAGTTGATATTTGCATTGATCCGACCATAAATGGCAAGAAAGGCTTATTGGATATGCAAATTCATTCTCTGCCATGAGGTGGCGCTTTAGGAGCGCTGAAATATTGCGGTTTCCCCGGTAACGATTGGACACAAAGCAGCTCCGCGCTCATAAAAGCTGCTTAATCAGGAATTATAGCTAAAATGAAATGAAATTGCCAACGACACGTTTCTGAGGACAGTCGGTTCCCTTCAGATACATTCAAATAAAGACATCCGCGCTGCGTTTTGACTTGAAAAGTGCAGCTCATATTTATTCAATGACATCATTGCCTTTTGAAGTTGAATCCAGTATCGTGACTTGTCTTTCCATCCCCAACTGTAGAACTCTTGAAAATATAATTACATTTCTTATACCATTTAACGTATTTAAAACTTTTTATGGCCTTAAGTTTGATACAACTCACTTTAGGAGTTTTTAAGAACCTGCGGGGAGGTAGCCCGTCGGGCAGGGCAGTGATACGTTTTGGTAGCCCGACTGGAAAACACAGTAGCCCCGGGACGTCGGGCTAGCGATTTTGCGAGCCCTGGAACCTATGCGCCTAAACGGTCAAATACACGCAAAAATGTGTCAAAATGCGGCGCTTAGTGATTATTCACGTAAACCCTCGTCGGTTATGTAATAAATGAATGTAAACAGATGATACTGAAAATACGCGTGTAACAGTAAATTGGATCCGTGCGGCTCTTAAAGTGACAGCGGGCTATATTCCTGCTGCAGACTGTGTGCTTAATATTAATCAAACAACAAAAGACAAAGACAAAATCACTCACTGCTCTTCACAGAAGGTCTTTTGTAGCTTTAATAAGAAACAAAGGAAGTTTAATTCTTACAGTGAAGACTACGCTGTTTTATTTTACATTTGATTATTCAATTTCTATAGTAGGCTGTTAACTGAATACTTTAGATTTGCATATTTTTTTTTGGGTTATACGGCCCGCTAATAATCGTGTTAAATAATCGTGATTACAATATTGACTAGAGCTGCACGATTAATCGATTAAAAGATCGCGATCTCGATTCAAATACCCACACGATCTAATTTCTGAATGACAACGATTCGCCCGTGTCTATTAAAACTTTGAAAAAATCATACCGGAACATTAAAATCTGCATTGGCGCTGCTGCTGATCCAGAGAGCAGACAGTTAACATGTTTAGGTAAGAAAAAGCTTCACAAACAGTCTTTTCAACTACACAGTATTATTTCTGTCTTACAGTCATTCATAGAAATACTGGGATAAAAGTTTATAGTTCGGCTACAAACATTGATGTCTATGGTAGCGATCAAAATAGAGCCACTCATCTTTTGAAAGCAACTGGCGCTTCAAATAACGTTTGTGTCGATTGCATCATTTCACAACTAGGTGGCGACAAGTGACTGTTAAAAAATGTATTTGTTATTGAATCATTCATTCGAGATTCGTTCAAAAACACTGATTCATCCATTAATGAAACAAGTGAGGTATGAGTGAGTCATTGAATCATTAATACAAACCAATTTTTCATCATTTTAATTCTAAAAGTTGGTGTATTAAATACACTATTTTAAATACATATACCCCGGGTTTCACAGACAAGGCTTAAGCCTAGTCCTAGACAAAAATGTAAATCTGAGCTGTTTCAACTGAAAGAAACTCGCATTGACTGATCTTAAAATATATCAGTGCCTTTGTTTTGTCTCAAGATGCACACCAGTAATGTTTTTTTCTAAGCATGTTTATAAAAATTGCTTAAATGTCTTAATTGAACTATGATCTAATCCTGGCTTAGTCTAAGCCCCGTCTGTGAAACCTGGCCATACTGTATTATATATTAAAATGTTTAATAATTAATTTAAATTAAACACTTTTAAATAGACTGCAGCAATTAATATTTTGTCACACATTATTTTGTTTAGTTCAGAATCGGGGGAGAATCGTGATCTCTATTTGAGAAAAAAAATCGTGATTCTCAATTTATCCAGAATCGTACAGCTCTAATATTGACCAAAATAATCGTGATTATGATTTTTGTCATAATCGAGCAGCCCTATATGGAAGCCCAGGTTTCTTTGACAGTGGCCTTCAGCTCATCTGCATTTTTTGGTCTCTTGTTTCTCATTTTCCTCTTGACAATACCTCATAGATTCTCTATGGGGTTCAGGTCTGGTGAGTTTGCTGGCCAGTCAAGCACACCAACACCATGGTCATTTAACCAACTTTTAGTGCTTTTGGCAGTGTGGGCAGGTGCCAAATCCTGCTGGAAAATGAAATCAGCATCTTTAAAAAGCTGGTCAGCAGAAGGAAGCATGAAGTGCTCCAAAATTTCTTGGTAAACGGGTGCAGTGACGTTGGTTTTCAAAAAACACAATGGACCAACACCAGCAGATGACATTGCACCCTAAATCATCACAGACTGTGGAAACTTAACACTGGACTTCATGCAACTTGGGCTATGAGCTTCGACCTTCCTCCAGACTCTAGGACCTTGGTTTCCAAATGAAATACAAACCTTGCTCTCATCTGAAAAGAGGACTTTGGACCACTGGGCAACAGTCCAGTTCTTCTTCTCCTTAGCCCAGGTAAGACGCCTCTGACGTTGTCTGTGGTTCAGGAGTGGCTTAACAAGAGGAATACGACAACTGTAGCCAAATTCCTTGACACGTCTGTGTGTGGTGGCTCTTGATGCCTTTACCCCAGCCTCAGTCCATTCCTTGTGAAGTTCACCCAAATTCTTGAATCGATTTTGCTTGACAATCCTCATAAGGCTGCGGTTCTCTCGGTTGGTTGTGCATCTTTTTCTTCCACACTTTTTCCTTCCACTCCACTTTCTGTTAACATGCTTGGATACAGCACTCTGTGAACAGCCAGCTTTTTTGGCAACGAATGTTTGTGGCTTACCCTCCTTGTGAAGGGTGTCAATGATTGTCTTCTGGACAACTGTCAGATCAGCAGTCTTCCCCATGATTGTGTAGCCTAGTGAACCAAACTGAGAGACCATTTTGAAGGCTCAGGAAACCTTTGCAGGTGTTTTGAGTTGATTAGCTGATTGGCATGTCACCATATTCTAATTTGTTGATTTTTTTTGGGGGGATTTAATTTGTTGGGTTTTTGTTAAATGTGAGCCTAAATCATCACAATTAAAAGAACCGAAGACTTAAACTACTTCAGTCTGTGTGCATTGAATTTATTTAATACACGGGCTTCACAATTTGAGTTGAATTACTGAAATAAATGAACTTTTCCACGACATTCTAATTTATTGAGATGCACCTGTGTGTGTGTGTATGTATATATATATATATATATATATATATATATATATTTTTTTTTAATTATTTTATTAGGGCTGCACGATTATGACAAAAATCATAATTGTCGATTGTTCCCTTGAGATTGTAATTGCGATTTATTAATAACGATTATTTTGAACCGATTTATGCCATTGTTTGAAGCTGCATGCCATATTTTTATATAAAATGTCTATTTAAAAAAGGCTGAGAACACTCTTCCTGAACTTTTATTGCTTTTCTATAGCATTGAGCCTGAAATGTCAACTATACATTGGTTTGGTTGCTTCTTTAACCTGTTAACATGCACCAGGACGCCAGCGCACTGAAAGCTCTTTGTTTGCACATGTCATTGTTTTCAAATAGATAAAATGAAACGGGACAAAATTAATCTTGACAAACTATATATCATTTTGAAGGTCTAAGCCTCAAGCATCGACGATAGATCGCTGTTTTTCGATAGAAAGCTTATAGGGAATGTATTTGCTAAATTTGTGTAAGCAGTACACATCAAAACATGTATAAAAAAACCACAGTACATACCAGATTCATCCTGATAACGACTCTCAAACGTATCCACTGCTGTAAATCCCGGTTTAGTTTGAGAAATAAGGGTCCACGGAACAACATCCCAAAGAGCACTTTTAGTCCAAAGAAACAATAACGTTGTAATTTGGATCGTTATTCATTTGTTTACGTCTCATCTGTTCAGGGAGAGTTATTGTTTGTGTCCGTTATGGAACAAATTACGCTCAAAAAGGTGGTAAAAAAACAGCATGATTTTGTAGCAGGCAATGTCCCAAACAGAATGGGATCATCCAAAAAAAAAAAAGTCACAGATATGCGGAATATTGTTCATTTGAATTCTGGCGCTCCCTCGTGACGGTGCGTGACGCACCTGTCATCTGATGGGGGCGTAACTTAGGGTGTTTTCACACCTGTAGATCGATTGCTTTGTTCTGAAACGGGGATTAAAATTATTACAATGTTGCTTTTTATTCTTGGTGCGGTTCGCTTTCACACGGCAAAGTTTCTAAACGGACCAAAATTATTAATACAAGTCACGTGCGAGTAAACTGTCCTCTCATTGGTCAAAGTTCCACAGAGCTGGAATGACAATAAACATGATTCATTTGGAAAGAGAGGCAAACAAACTCTCTCTCTCTCTCACACACACACACGTCAGGATGGACTGACAACAGCTTTGAGGGCTTGTTGTTGTTTTTTGTAGCTGTCGATAGGGCTGTGCGATATGACGATATATATCGGATGGACGAAATAAAGTCTATCGTTTCATATTATGTTCTATCGTTTATTTCGTGGTGTCGCAAAGTACATTGTTTACGGTAATACTTTTTCATCATTTGGATGACTGCGATCTTTACACGCCACCACGGGGTGTGAAGGGGAGACAGAAGCAGGTGGAGAATGACCAGAACTAAACGAGGGACTACATCTGTAGCATGGGCACGCGTTTTTAAGCACTGCAGTTTTAAAACAACCGATTTTAAGCTGTTGAAACGCAAACAACAGCGCTATGTGTGCGCCGTCTCTGTTTCTGTGTGAGATGACCGCGCTTTTTTTTTTTGCCGCTTTATTGACTTTGGAACGAATTACATAAACACACGTATATGCGTCAGAATCCCCGTCTTTGCAAGTATCCTCATAAACACAGCGATTTAGGTCTTAAGAGAGAAAACAGCTGAAAGAGAAAAAGCATATGTAACAGTGTATTGGATCCGTACTTCGGTCTTAAAGGGGAAGCTGTCCAATATTCGTTCTGTCTGTCATTCATATTAATCATAGCACATTGCTAGAAAATCTCTCACTGCTCTTGACTAAATCACTTTTGTAACTTTAATAAGAAAAAATTATATTTATATATATGTATAGAATCTATACATAATACACATGTTAATTATATATATCATAGATAGATAGATACAGCACTATCTATCTATGATAGATATAATTAACATGTGTATTATGTATAGATTCTATAGTGATTTATTTGAGCATATATATAAATATTATTAAAAAAATAATAATGATATATTTATATATATGTATAGAATCTATACATAATACACGTGTTAATTATATCTATCACAGATAGATAGATATAATTAACACAGTGAAGACTAATTAATTTACACAATGTATGTAGCGTTTCTTATTTATTGTAGTTTTTGTCCTATTGCTTGCAATTAGTTTCTTATTCTTATTTCATCACTGACTTTATTTATCTTCAGTGAGCTTGAGTTTTTTTGTCTCTTTTTAGGCTTGTATTAGTTTGATATTGACATTGGTGACAAGGATTATGACAATTCTATAGTATCAAAGATTTTAATATCATAAAAACCTTTTTAAAAGAAAAAAAATACTATATCAGGATATATATCGTTATCGTGATATAAAATTAGTCATATCGTGATATAAGATTTTGGTCATATCGCCCACCCCTAGCTGTCGATATATTTATTAATTTATCATTTTGATCAGGAATCCAGGATTCGTCGGGAAAACATTGTTAAAATGCACCTACTACGAAGAGCAATAAGACGGCATTATAAAATGAAAAGGCGCGCTTTGATTTTGAATGGTGAAGACGTGCTCACCCACTGCTTTTCACAGAACTTACGTAATTACCCATTATACAGTGTGATATAGCCTGGTTCGTTGGTTCGGATTGCGTTTCTCGCTACAACCGAACCGCTCCAGAGTTCGTTTTCAATCGAGCCGAGACCACCTCGTTCAGGCGATCTCGGACCGATTGTTTTGGCACGGATCCGAGCGCGATTGCCGTGTTCACATATGCCCAAACGAACCGAGCTAAGGAGGGAAACGCGCCAGGTTCCGAAACAACGGGCCAAGTATGAAAGCACCCTTAGCGATCGCCTTTTTGCTCAAATAATCCTTTTTCTTTCTTTTTTTTCAACATTTTTTATTTGCGTGTGTGATGTGTGGAACATGGCTGTATCTGCATGATTACCGTCTATATGAACGCACATCAGCGTGTAATTACCGACTATATGACTGCTATCAGAATGCTATCAATGACGGCTATTATTGATGATATGGCCCATCTGTATGATTATCATCTGTATGGACGCACATCAGCGTGTGATTACTGACTGCAATCAGTGTGAATGTCTGGCAATTAGGGTTGTAACGGTATGAGATTTTCACGGTATGATAATGGTCTCCGAAAATATCACGGTTTCACGGTATCACGATATACGGTATTAAACAATCAAAACAGGTTTTTTTTTGGTTGTCAAAGCATGTTTATTCAAATTTCATTAATCAAAATGTCATCATTGATTATATATTAGTTTAACAACATATTCATCATTAATAATTCATAACAATTCAGAAATTGTGGTTTGACTTAATTTTTCTGGATTCTTTTATGATATAATACAAATATACTATCAAAAATGGTGGTAATGAAATTAATGCATAAAGCTTTAACAATTTAATTAATGCTTTAAAATGTAATCAAATGAAAATAACTTTATCCTTTTATGTTTTCGTAAAGGGCTGCACAACAGAAATTTACCAAATAAAAATGAGGGGGAAATTATAATTATATTAAATATATTCCTTAAATGTTTCTATAAATTATTATTATTTTAGAAGTAGGCTACATTATAGTAGCTACAATCGTAATTTCTGTTTATTTCTTCGAGTTAAAAAGCTGACTTTTATTTTGACGGGTAGTAGTGAAGAGCTTTGAGTGTCAGAGTATTTGACAGTGGTTTTCTCAAATAAAATGATGAAAGGATTATTAATTGTTCTCTCAGTGTCAGTGAGGCTCTGTGTTTGTCCTCAGATAGACAGCTGGCGCTACTATGAGCGGCGCCAGCACGCATACTTGAGTATGTAGTACACAACACAACGCCGCTCATTCATTCACAGAGAGACGCGCAAAACAAAGAGATTCTATTTTTATATAGCAGTGTTTTTGCGCTTTAATAATCACAGACACTAGACCAGTGGTTCTCAAAGTGTGGGGCGCGCCCGCCAGGGGGGGCGCACGAGTATTGCAGGGGGGACGCGGGCCATCAGCAGAAAAATAAAATGAATAAAACAGTGAACAGCCAAAGGACGTAACTTAGAATGGGAGATGGATCGGTTTGTGAAAGGGAAGAGAAAAGCCATAGACGAAGTCACACACCCAGGCAGGTGCGGTTCATTCAAAAGCTAAATGCAGAAAATATGACTGGGCATATGCATTCTTGCTCTCGGCCTCACTCACCGGACGCGCGTCGCGCGGCTCGCACCGCAACAGCTCTACACTGGACGCGACAAAGCGACCGTTGTAAATCATTTTAACTTTGTGTCAGTAGATTTTTTTTTTTATAGGTTTAAAGGGGGGCGCGACCAAAAAAGTCTGAGAACCACTGCACTAGACCATGTGATTTGCACATTTTATGTGACATCTGCATTGTAAATTCATTGTCATGACTGGATTCTGGGATTCACTCCGCATCACGGAAATCATAAGGCTTTAATCTTAAGTTATAAATGGGACATAACTGTTTCTGCACAGAGGGATGGTGTTCTAAAATCTAGGTAAACGTGTTCGATGTGTTTCCTCTTTTTGCAGCCGCTTTGCGACCACAGTTTTTGCAAACTCTGTCTATCCTCGAGGACAAATAAGCGTTTGTCTTTTCTATATCCAAAGTATTCCCATACTGCCAATTTTAACTTATATTTCGACGTGGGATAGAGATTAGGGAGAACGGCCTCTGTCTCTGATGTTGTCTCCGCTGTACGTGTGGGTGGAGCAAGAGAACAGTTAAGTGGAAAGTTTTTGCCTATAGGCGCAGGTAAGATTCTGCGTCTTTTATTTTCTTCCAATACCGTAGATAAGCAAATGTACACGGTATGATAATCGTACGTGTTTATATCGTGGTATATCGTCATACCGGTATATCGTTACAACCCTACTGGCAATATCAGTTTATGTCTGGCAGTGCAGAGTGCAGAGTATTGAGTATGTAGGCTACTACATAGAAAGCAAAATCTTCTTTTTTTTTTTTTATTACTCAAATTATCAGATTTCTTGCGACGCGGGATTAAATTCCCGAATAAAACGCGGCAGCGGTCGGTAACTCTGGTGCAATTTGAACGGGAGCAGGCGGTCTAACAATATCCCGTTCCCGACGTCCTTTCAGAACAGCATATGTGCCTTTTATTCAAGCACTGGTACAGCCTGCACTCCACTGTTATGCACTGTATATATAATAAAAATATTAACATTTGTTTTCCGGGGATTCAACAGAACATGAGGATTCACATGATCACATCATATCCACATCAGGCACCTGCAGAGCTTCTGCAAGCGGAGAAAAACATAATAAAGCTTGGCTCTAATGTGTGTGTGTGTGTGTAAATAGGCCTATACGAGAAATATATTTTCACTTAAATAATAATTTAAGAAAACAAAAGAAAAACTGTGCAAGAAGTAGCCTATGCAGAGTTTCGGTTAATTTTTGTGATGCGCGAAAGGAAACCAGACGGCAGAAAGCGGCATGCTGTTTTTTAGGCTTATTTTACAAAAGCGCGAATATTAGTTTTTATTGTGAATGTACACAAATAAAAGCAAACCTTTTACAATTCCGATTATCTTAATGACTAAAAGGAGTATTTGCTTCCACGGTTAGAAGGGAAAAAAAACATACAGTTAAGCATTCTACCTTGACAATGCAGCCTGTTCATTATCATTATAAAAACCAATCAGTCAAACATATGGAAAAAAAACACACTGCTCAGTTTAAATATGTAGTAAAATCTGTGCCGTTAAGCGTTATCACCGTACCACAGTGAAGTTATGCAAAACATTTTGTTTTACTTGGATATTGGAACGCGAGTGAAGCAGGCCTACATAAAAGGTAAATAATATGTTGGCATTCAAATACATCGTGAATACGGAAACATTTGATTTTGTGTCGAAGGAGAGACCCAACATTGGTTTCAGTTTCGTTTAAAATCTCCATCACCTGTTTTCAAATGGACCGGCATTTAATACACATTGCGTAGCTTGTCAGTAAACTATGGCTCTATCACGTTCAATATCGCAGGCGATTCATCTGCGATTGAGCGTGAATTGCGTAGCTTGTCGGTGAACTACGGCTCTGTGTATTAAATGCCGCTCCATTTGAAAACATGTGATGGAGATTTTGCGCTATTCACAGAACCGGCTTTACTGACTATATGCGCATGACTATCTCATGCAAAATATCGTGCAGCCCTAATATATACACATACATACATTCATACAAAATTGTCTTAAAAATAATTTAATCTTTAGAAACTCTGTTTTCTAATAGAGTTTCTAAAGATTTAATTGTTTTTTAAGACAATTTTGTTCTCCACCATACAAGTGACTAAAAAAAAAGCAATGTTAAATAGGGGTTGAATAATTAATTATGACATAAATGTATTATTAAAAAAATCGTATAACTGCATTTTGTATTGGCATTATCACTTTTAATATGCCAGTAAAGTGGGTCTTCAGAAAAGTTTGTATTTGTACTGCAGTCTCTGAGGGGTTGAATAATTTTGATTGCAACTGTACAATCATATCTTTTACAGATTTAGTATGGTTGTCAGATGCAGGTCATGAAAGACATTTTTCTATTTCAAGTACAAAATACTAATTTAATTATTGAATCAGGTTGCTTTTGATTTATTAAACCCTTAATATTAAAATGTATTTACCATCACTACTAGGGGTGGGCGATATGACCAAAATCTTATATCACGATATAACTAATTC
The DNA here is from genome assembly GCA_027422415.1 of Schizothorax lantsangensis. NCBI lineage: Eukaryota > Metazoa > Chordata > Actinopteri > Cypriniformes > Cyprinidae > Schizothorax > Schizothorax lantsangensis. The sequence continues at coordinate 4,951,983 of CM049847.1, read as the reverse complement.
TATATCACAATAACGATATATATCACGATATAGTTATTTTTTTCTTTAATTTTTTTTTATGGTATTAAATCATTGATACCATATAATTTTCATAATCCTTGTCACCAATGTCAATATCAAACTAATAGAAATATAATACAATATAAAAAATACAATATAAAACAAAAAAGGGTGTGTAAGAACATGCCTTTTGTGTGTGTGTGTATTGTATTGTGTAATGTGTATTGATGTGAATTAATGTTAGACAGTAAACGCTATTGGATGCAAAAAAAAATTGGAAGAAATCCCAACAATATAGTGAAGCCTAAAAAGAGAGAAAAAAAAAACCTCAAGTTCACTGAAGATAAACAGTCAGTGATTAAATAAGTATAAGAAACTAATTGCAAGCAATAGGGCAAAAACCTACATAAATAAGAAACGCTACATACATTGTGTAAATTAATTAGTCTTTATTGTGTTAATTAGATAAAATTAACACGTGCATTATGTATAGATTCTATACATAGGCTATATATAAATATATAATTATTATTATTATTATTTAATTTATTCTTATTAAAGTTACAAAAGTGATATAGTCAAGAGCAGTGAGAGATTTTCTCTCACTGTTGTTTGATTATAATGGCAGACAGGATGAATATTGGACAGCTTCCCCTTTAAGACCGAAGTCCGGATACAATATACTGTTACATATGCGTTTTTTTTCAGCTGTTTATTCTGTCTTCAGACCTAAATCGCTGTGTTTATGAGGATACTTGCAAAGACGGGGATTCTTATGCATATAGTTGTGCTTATGTAATCGTTCAAGGCCAATAAAGCGGCAAAAAAAAAAGCGCGCTCCTCTCTCACTGAAACAGAGACGGCGCACACATAGCTCTGTTGTTTGTGTTTCAACGGCTTAAAATCGTTTGTTTTAAAACTGCAGTGCTTAAAACGCGTGTCCATGCTACAGATGTAGTCCAGGGCTCGCAAAATTGCTAGCCCGACGTCCCGGGGCTATTGTGTTTCCAGTCGGGCTACCAAAATATATCACTGCCCTGCCCGACGGGCTACCTCCCCGCAGGTTCTTAAAAACTCCTAAAGTGAGTTGTATCAAACTTAAGGCCATAAAAAGTTTTAAATACGTTAAATGGTATAAGAAATGTAATTATATTTTCAAGAGTTCTACAGTTGGGGACGAAAAGACAAGAGTCACGATACTGGATTCAACTTCAAAAGGCAATGATGTCATTGAATAAATATGAGCGCTGCAATTTTCAAGTCAAAACGCAGCACGGATGTCTTTATTTGAATGTATCTAAAGGGAACCGACTGTCCTCAGAAACGTGTCGTTGGCAATTTAATTTAATTTTAGCTATAATTCCTGATTAAGCAGCTTTTATGAGCGCAGAGCTGCTTTGTGTCCAATCGTTACCAGGGAAACCGCAATATTTCAGCGCTCCTAAAGCGCCACCTCATGGCAGAGAATGAATGCCATTTATGGTCAGATCAATGCAAATATCAACTCCGCAAACACAGAGTTCTAAATGAGAAAGAAGTTAATGTGCCTTCTAAACAATTAAGACAGTAATATTTATACGTTTTAAATTAACAATTTATATGCTTGATTTATCCCTTTTCATAAAAATGGTCTAAAGGCTGAAATGCTATTGTATAAGATTTTTGTGAAAACCTGTTTCTGAACTGTAAATCATGTAATTTTATGGCTCAATACTCTGTTACCATAGACATTGTTCATTTTACTTGTGCAGCTCTTAAAATGGGTCATAAATTGCCTTTAATTAATTTTTTTAAATTCTGCAGATACCCTGTAAATAGTGAAATAAAATTCCTTCCTTCATATTTGTTGATATTTGTGTATTGAAAATATTTTTGATTGCTTTAAACTCCTGTCTGATTTTATATATATATATATATATATAAAAGAATTATAAAGGTCTTTTTTTTTATTTTTTTTATTTGGGCTAGTTAAATTAATTTTCGGGCTACCAAAATCTGAAGAGTACCTGCCCGAAGGGCTACCAGGGATTTTGAAATTTTGCGAGCCCTGTAGTCCCTCGTTTAGGAACGAGCTCCTTGTTTTGTCCTTGCTGATAGTGCTCCTGCTCGGAGCCACCTGCTTCTGTCTCCCCTTCACGCCCCGTGGTGGCGTGTAAAGATCGCAGTCATTCAAATGATGAAAAAGTATGAGCGTAAACAATGTATTTTGCGACACCACGAAATAAACGATAGAGCATAATATGAAACGATAGACTTTTTATTTCGTCCATCCGATATATATCGTCATATCGCACAGCCCTAATCACTACATTTTATATGAACAGTATATTTGAAAAGCAACCCTTACAATTATAGACCAGCTGTTGTATTTTTTGTCACATAATAAAGGAAATTGTGGATTTCCAATCGTTTATAATAATCCTCACTTTTTGTTACAAGACCAGATTTAATGTTCTGCCTTGTGGTTGCCCCCTGTGGGATTCAAGAAGTTAAAAAAGAAGGGGAAAAAAGCAATTTCACATTTACTTCGAATCTAATTTCCACTGTGCTGTATCTTTCCTGTCATGACATATTTTATCTTTATCATTTTTATTTTTAGATTTGGACCACTTATTCTCTCAGATAGGACTGCTGTATGGACTTGTTCATGATGAACTGTGAATTATTGGCCACATGCAGTGCACTGGGTTATCTGGAAGGAGATGTTTACCACAAAGAACCAGACTGCCTTGGTAATGCTTGGACCTTTAAGCCAAACCTGCTTTACAGCAGGAATTTCAGGAAAATGTTTTATGCATTTTGTCTTCTGCATTAAGCATATTTTAAATATGATAATTGTATCTTATGACACACTCATGGTTGTGATTTATTTATTATAGAGAGTGTGAAGGATCTGATTCGTTACTTGAGACATGAGGATGACACAAGGGACATCAGGCAGCAGCTGGGAGCTGGACAGATCCTTCAGAATGACCTCTTACCCATCATCACCCAGCACACGCAGGACAAACCGCTTTTTGATGCCTGTATCAGGTGTTTGAGCGCATTGGTTTTTTGATAAGATATTTTCTGTATAAATTCTATCAAATAGTTGCTATTCCAATGACAAATTATTATAATTATCAAGTTATGTAATGATCAAATCATGTAAAATAAGACATGACTGTTTCAAATATTTCTCAGGCTAATGGTGAACCTGACCCAGCCAGCGCTGCTCTGCTTTGGAAAAGTTCCTGATGATCCAGCCTTCCGCCATCACTACCTCCAAGTGACGTCATACCTTCAGGCCTATAAAGAGGTATAAAGGCCCATTATTGTTCTTTGGAACAATAACTATATTAGCATCTACACCTGTGGTTCTCTGGTTAACTTTTTTTGGTCACTTCCCCCTTTGAAACTTTAAAAAAATCTGGTGCCCTTACCTCACTTCAGACCAAATAATTTCACTAAAAATGATGAAAATTGAAGGATTTTTAAAAATGGGCAAACCTGTTTCACTATCACTGTGTCTTCACTGGATCAAAGTCAAAAAAAGTCAAAGTCAGCTTTATTGTCAATTCTGCCACATGTACGTACATACATACAGAGAATTGAAATTGCGTTACTCTCTTACTCCCTGGTGCATACAGATAACACTAAACACAAACAGTAGAACGCAAAAATACAGATAAGTACAAATCAATATATATATATATATGTATATATATACACATACACACACATACAGTGCCCTCCACTAATATTGGCACCCTTGATAAATATGAGCAAAGTCGGCTGTGAAAATAAATCTGCATTGTTTATCCTTTTTATCTTTCATTCCAAAAATTCACAAAATTCCAACCTATCATTGAAGTAAAACAATTGAAAATGGGGGGAAATCTCATTGTGTAAGAAATGCTTTCTGTAGTTCATGTTGGCCACAATTATTGGCACCCAATTATTGCAACGTCCTTTCCCCAGGGTAACAGCTCTGAGTTTTCTCCTATAATGCCTGAAGAGTTTGGAGAACACCTGATAAGAGATCAGAGACCATTCCCTCATACAGAATCTCTCCAGATCCTTCAGATTCACAGCTCCATGTTGGTGCTTCTCCTCTTCAGTTCACCTCACTCATCTTCTACAGGGTTCAGGTCAGAGGACAGGAATGGCCATAGCAGAAGCTTGGTTTTGTGCTCAGTGACCCATTTTTGTGTTGATTTTGAGGTTTGTGTTTGGATTGTTGTCCGGTTGGAAGATCCAAACATGGCCCATTATAAGATTTCTAACAGGGTCAGTCACTTATTGATTTTTTATATGTTGTTATTTAATAGAATCCATGATGCCATGTGTCTAAACAAGATGTTCAGGACCTCCAGCAGAAAAATAGGCCCACAACATAAAAAATACAGCAGTATATTTCATTGTACACATGGGGTACTTTTTTATCCCTGTGTGCACCAAACCCATCTTGAGTGTTTGCTTCTAAAAAGCTCATTTTTTAGTTTCATCTGATCATAGAAGCCAGTCCCATTTGAAGTTACAGTCATGTCTGATAACTGAATATGCTGGAGTTTGTTTTTGTATGAGCTAGGAGATTTTTTCTTGAAACCTTCCCAAACAACATGTGGTGATGTAGGGACTGTTTGACAATTTTTTTCTAATGTTTTCTGACCCCGAGACCCAACTATATTCTGCAATTCTACAGCTGTGATCCTTGGAGAGTCTTTAGCCACTCAAACTCTCTTCCTCACCGTGCATTAGAACGATATAGACACACGTCCTCTTCCAGGCAGTTTCATAACATTTTCTGTTGATTGGAAATTCTTAATTATTGCCATGATGGTGGAAATGGGATTTTTCACTGCTCTAGCTCTTTTCTTAAAGCCACTTCACTAATTTGTGAAGCTCAATTATCTTTTGCTGCACATCAGAAATATATTCTTTGGTTTTTCTCATTGTGATGGATGATTACGGGAATTTGGTCTTTGTGTTCCTCATATTTATAATCCTGTGGAACAGGAAGTCGTGGCTGGACAATTTCATGCTCCTAGTCACCCTGGTGTGCTAAAAAATTTAAATATGAATGGAATATACTTCAGAGATATTTTACTCACAAGAATTTCTAGGGGTGCCAATAATTGTGGCCAACATCCATTGGAGAAAAACATTTATTTCATCATGAGATTTTCTCCCCACTTTCAATTGTTTTACTTCAATGATAGGTTAGAATTTTGTAAATTTTTTGAGGGAAAGATCAAAAGGATAAACAATGCCGATTTATTTTCACAGCTGCCTTTGCTCATATTTATCAAGGGTGCCAATAATAGTGGAGGGCACTGTATACATATACATATACATATACATATGTATGTATATATATATATATATATATATATATATATATATATATATATATATATATATATATATATATATATATATATATATATATATATATACACACACATATACACATATATATATATATATATATATATATATATATACATTAAGTAAAAAAATAGAAATAATAATATAAAAAAAATGGATAAAGTGGCATAAGGCACATGGCAGATAGTGCAAATCAGTGAAATAAACAAACAAACAGTGCAGAATATAAATGGTGTAGTGCAAAGAGCTTATCAAGACTATTTAAAGTGACAAGGAGCAGTCTTTTTTCAGACTGTCAGAAGAGGTAGTTGAATGAGGTCAGTCCAATGCTGTACAAGTGACCGGTCCTTGTCTCAGTGTGAGTGTGTGTGTGTGTTCGTGTGGGTGGTGGTGGTGGGGTGGGGGTCAGAGTTCAGTGATTCGTGGGGTAAGAGAGGGGAGGGGGGGCAAGGACGGGAGGGAGTTCAGCTTCCTGACAGCCTGGTGGATGAAGCTGTCTTTCAGTCTGTTTGTCCTGGCTTGGAGACTCCTCAGTCTCCTCCCTGATGGTAGCAGACTGAAGAAGTTGTGTGTCGGGTGGGTGGGATCACCTGCAATGCTGAGGGCTTTGCGGGTGAGACGGGTGTTGTAAGTGTCCTGGAGGGAGGGGAGAGAGACACCAACGATCTTCTCAGCTGCTCTCACTATCCGTTGAAGGGACTTACGGCAGGACGCGTTGCAGGCGCCATACCACACAGTGATGCAGCTAGGTCAGAATGCTCTCGATGGTGCCTCTGTAGAAGGTGCACATGATGGGGGCCGGGGCTCTGGCTCGTTCTTAGTTTGCGGAGGAAGTAGAGACGCTGTTGTGCTTTCTTGGCTAGTGCTGCAGTGTTGTTGGTCCAGGAGAGGTCCTCTGTGATGTGTACACCCAGGAACTTGGTGCTGCTCACTCTCTCCACGGTCGCACCATTGATGGTCAGAGGAGCATGCAGAGAGTGCACTCTCCTGAAGTCAACGACAATCTCCTTCGTCTTCTCCACATTCAGAGAGAGATTGTTGTCACTGCACCACCCGGCCAGGCGGCTCACCTCGCTCCTGTAGTTTGTCTCATCTCTGTTGCTGATGAGACCCACCACAGTCGTGTCATCTGCAAATTTAATGAAGTGGTTGGAGTTGTGTGACGGTGTGCAGTCGTGGGTCAGCAGAGTGAAGAGGAGGGGGCTCAGCACACATCCTTGGGGGGCCCCTGTGTTCAGTGTGATGGTGCTGGATGTGTTACTGCCGACCCGTACTGCCTGAGGTCTCCCGGTCAGAAAGTCCAACAGCCAGTTGCACAGCGACGTATTGAGCCCCAGCTGGACCAGTTTATGGATGAGCTGTTGAGGGATGATTGTGTTGAATGCTGAACTGAAGTCTATGAACAGCAATCTGACATACGTGTCCGTTTTGTCTAGGTGTGTGAGGGCTGGGTGGAGGGCAGTGGCGATGGCATCATCGGTCGAGCGATTGGACCTATATGCAAACTGGAAGGGGTCCAGGGAGGGGGGGAGGGCAGACTTGATGTGCTGCATGACTAACTGTTCAAAGCACTTCATGAGAATAGGAGTGAGTGCTACTGGACGGTAGTCATTGAAGCAGGATGGAGATGACTTCTTCGGGACTGGAATGATGGTGGTAGATTTGAAGCATGTGGGGACAACAGCCTGGCTTAGTGAGATGTTGAAAATGTCTGTGAAGACATCAGTGAGTTCCACTGCACAGTCTCTCAGTACACGCCCAGGAATGTTGTCAGGACCCGGAGCTTTGCGTGCATTGATCCTGCTGAGGGATCTCCTCACGCTGTGCGGGGACAGCGTCATCATCTGGTCGCCGGGAGGAGGTGGAGTCTTCTGTGCAGTGGTGCTGTTTTGTGCCTCAAAGCGAGCAAAGAAGGCATTCAGCTCGTTCAGCAGGGGGATGGTGCTGTCACAGGTCTGTGGTGGGGGCTTGTAGTCCGTAATGGTCTGAATCCCCTGCCACAGGCTCCGAGTGTCTCTGCTGTCACTGAAATGGTGGGCTATCCTCCTGGAGTACTGTCTCTTGGCCTCTCTGATGCCGCGGGATAGGTTGGCCCTAGCTGTCCTTAGGCCCTCCTCATCTCCAGCTCTAAAGGCAGCATTCCGAGCCTTCAGAAGTCTGTAGACCTCCCCTGTCAGCCACGGCTTCTGGTTGGCCCGGACAGTGATAGTCTTTGTGACCGTTACATCATCAATACACTTGGTGATGTAGGCAGTGACCGTCTCTGAGTACTCTTGGAGGTCTGTGGTGTTGTTGTATGTGGCAGCCTGTTTAAACATATTCCAGTCAGTGGTGTCGAAACAGTCTTGAAGTGCCTCTGACGACCCTTCCGGCCACACTTGTATCTGATTGTGTATTGGTTTGATGACTTTAACGAGCGGTTTGTGTGCAGGCATTAGCATGACAGTGATGTGGTCTGAGGCTCCGAGGTGGGGGAGGGGGAGAGCCTTGTATGCTCCTCTCTGGGTGGTGTAAACAAAGTCCAGCGTATTTTTTCCCCTTGTTGGAAAGTCAACATGCTGTTGAATTTTTGGGAACACACTCTTTAAGTCTGCGTGATTAAAGTCTCCAGCCAAGATGAGAAAAGCATCTGGGTGGGCTGTCTGCTGCCCACTGATGTGCTGGTACAGATCATTCAGTGCCTCACTCCTGTTATTGTTGTTGGAGCTGGGAGGGATGTATACAGCAACGAGCAGTATGGCTGTATATTCCCTCGGTAGATAGAACGGCCGGCACTTAATAATCATAAATTCCACCAGGGGTGAGCAGTGTTTGCAGACCACAACAGCGTCGCGGCACCATACATTATTGATGTAAACACAAAGCCCGCCGCCGCGTCTCTTACCTCCCTCGACGAGAGCTCTGTCTGCTCGATAGCATGTTAGCTGCTCGAGCTGAATGGCGCAGTCCGGAACGCTGTTGTTAAGCCATGTTTCCGTAAACACAAAAACACAACAGTCTCTTACAGTCCTCTGAGTTGAGCGAAGTAGTCGGATGTAGTCCAGTTTATTGTCCAAAGAGCGTACGTTCGCCAGTACGATGGAGGGGATAGCTGGCTTGTGTGGGTTAGCCGCTAGCCTAGCTCGGATACCTCCGCGCTTGCCCCTCTTCTGCTTCCTCTCACGCCGCTTGTAGCGCCTCCGCTGTGGGCGAGATGTAGTAGTGGGGGTCGGTGATGGTGTAGGCCTCCGGAGCAAACCGAGGTCCCGCAGCTCTTCGGCGTGCGCGGAGTTTAACTCTAAAAATGTGGTTCTGCCGACATCGAGCAGAAACTCACGACTGTATGCGCGCTTAAAGACAGGTAGACGAGACGAATATGTACAAAAACATTGCGACTTACAAGACAAAAAACACGAAAACACCGTTCTGTCGGGAGAGAGAGAAGCCGCTGCGTCTGTTGTGCGCGCCGCCATCTTGGACATGAGTGGTGCCATGCGACTAAAGACAAATATACACAATTCCCCGACAAAGTTGATGACCTGTTTGGTTTATGACATGGATGCATTTAACCTGCAGTTGCAAATGCATAAATAATGTTTTGTTTTTAACAAAACGTTGAATACTGATATTTCAAATGATTTAAAACATGAAAAAAAAAAGGACATTAAAACTGCCAGTAGGTGGCAAGTGACTGTTAATGAGTGAGTCATTGAGATTCAACCGATTCACTGAAACGGCTGATTCATTCAGGAACAAAGCATTTGACTGTTAATGAGTGAATCACTAAATAATTTTATTCAACCGATTTGTTCAAAAAGCTGATTCATTCAATACGTGTAAACACAGTCCATTGCTCAGAGACGTAAAACAGTGCTGTGATCTTTGGAACTATTTCTATTGGTAAAATTGAGCAAAAACAGGCCAAATTGTGTAGAGCCCGACCAATATATTGTTTTGCCGATATTTTCGGCCGATATGAGCCTGTCACAGATATATCGGTATCAGTGAATATGCCGCCGATATGATTTTTTTTATACAGAGCATATAACGCAGATTAAATGCTTCTGAATGGTGTTATTACTTGGTTTGTCCAGCAGAGACAAACTGGACAAACTCCATTGTTTGCTACTTGCGACCCAGGTCACTGTAGTGTAGAGATGCGTGGATGAGCTCAAACTTGAATGGATGGTTCATTTTTAACAGCAGATTCACTGACGTTAGAGCTGATCTGTGCATCACTGCTAGTGCTGTGTATCACCAGCAAAGTCACGATACAATACGTATCACGATACAGAGGCCACGATACGATACATCACAATACGGGACTGCACTGAATTTCACCTCAGAAGAATTTAGTAAAACAGCTGTTTATTAAACACTGCATAATATAGGGCCGTTGCTAACTATAGGCAGAGCAGGCAGTTGACCTCTGCATTATGAATGGCCTCCATAACTGCACCACAGTTTTCCAAGGTGATATGTGTGTCTCCAGGGAACCGAAAGTACATATAGGTAACGGCATATATTTCATGTTTACACTGGGCACTCCCTACCAGGTAAAATATTCTGATTGCTTGCATCTTGTTTTTAAGCCCATAAATAATAAGGTACTCGTTTTAATACATTTATATTGTAATGTACTCATATTAATATATAAAAAAATCATCTTAACATTGCTGGTAGGTTATCATTGCACAAATTAACATACTCTCTACTAGGGGTTGACCGATATGCGGTTTTCAGGGCCGATACCGATTATTACAGACCAACTAGACCGATAACCGATATTTTGAACCGATATATGTCTGGTGTAAAAATGACAATTAATGTCAAAATTTAGAATAACAAGGGCTCTGACAAAAACTGCCTTCCCTGGTGTTGGTTGCACTTCTTACTCTTGTCTTCCTCCATGCATCCATCTACAATAAGGGTAATATAAAGAGAGAGTTAAAAGTGGGGCCACTGTAGGGCTGCACGATATATTGCATGCGATTGTCATGTGCATCTCTTCAGTAAAGCCGGTTCTGTGATTAGTATTAAAACTCCATCACATGCTTTCCAACCCAGTAGATGGAGCGGAAATTAATACACAGAGCCGTAGTTCACTGACAAGCTACGCAATTCGTGCTCATAATCACAGATGAATCGCCTTCGATAATGAACGTGATGTTGCGTAGCTTGTCAGTGAACTACGGCTCTGTGTATTAAATGCCGCTCCATCTGAAAGCAGGTGATGGAGATATACTGCTAATCACAGAACCGGCTTTACTGACGAGATGCACATGACTATCGCATGGAATATATCGTGCAGCCCTAGGCCACTGTATGCTTCATGATTAAGCCTATGAATACTGTACTACAGCTAAACAGCTTGGGAAAATGTAAGTATTTGGCTTCACTAATTTACATGTTGGAAATGTATGTGTAATAGCATAACCTCTCATAATTCTTCATTAATTATTTTCTGATGATTAAATCATAACCTACAAGAGGTGACTATTCAATTCATCATCTAATGCACATCAATTGATTAACTTAAAAAGCACAATGTATATAATAAGTGTAAATAATTTAATTGTCTTCATAGCTCCATTGTAGAAGTTAAGAAGACCGCAACTATTTTAATGAAACTATAACACTAATAGCCTGTTATAGGCACACTTGGTTCAATAGCCTATATCTTAATCTTGGCCTATGTGACAGTATCTTAATCTTGGCCTATGTGACAGTAATTTCCATTAGTTTTAATTGCAGTGCAAATGAAGGCATAAAACATTAATTTCATTTATCTTTTAATCAAATGAGAGTTAAACTCTATTTTTGGCAAACAAATGGGTTTACTATTAAAATTAAAACATGGAAGAAATAGCGTATTGTGGGATTATTCTTTTAAACAAAGTTGTAATAATTGTTGTAGTAGTATTAGTAGATAAACCGAACTTTTATTTTGACGGGTTGCCATGAGGACCTCTTAAGTTTCTGTAGCCTATGTATGATATGACGATCGTTTTACTCAAATGAAACGGTCAAATGCTCATGAAGTGACTCTTTTAGAGCAGTTCTGGGGATGTTGTTCAAGTATTTATGTCCTCATTTAGTGAGACGGCAGATGCTGAAAACACTGCGAGCGTCGCGCACTTCTCTGTGTGTGTGTGTGTAGTAAAAACCACGCGTCTGTGCCATTCACATTTACAGAGACACGCAGAACATGCACAATTCATATTTAAATAGTCTTTTTGCGGCTTAATGTTTACAGATACTATAGTCCATAGCGCGAGTCGATTTAAATGTACTGACCTACTTTTGATTAATTCATCCAAACTTTGACAACTTCCGTGACTCCGCGTTATACAGTAAATTCCATTTATATGACTGGATTCCGCGATTCCGTCCGGGTTTTCCCCATCGCGGAAACCATAAATAGATAATATTGAGGTGTTTTGCAACTTCAGTGTAGTGGATTGTGATTTATTGCAACTTGAGCAACGTCTGCTGCTGCCTTTGAGAGACAACTGATGCGTGATCACTGAAACAAGCAGCTCCAGTTAGCAAGCGCTTTCGGTGTGAGAGTGCCTTTAGTCTCCCACGCTGATTGGTCGGACTCGTGACTCCCAACAAATCAGATGCGCGGTGGGCGGAGACTGCTCTAGCCCACAGAGTGGTGAGCTCCGATAGGCTGCATAAGAGCCAAATAGCGCGTTTCAAAATTAAATTATTTTATCGGCACATCGATTTTGAAAATGGCCGATACCGATTATCATAAAAATGCTTAATATCGACGGCGATAATCGGCCAGGCCGATAATCGGTCGACCCCTACTCTCTACATTTAAAAATTAAAAGAGTTCTAAACTAATGCTCACTGTATCTCACGCACACACACGCACGCTCAGTCACACACAATGTTTTTAGCGCTGCCCCGCAATTTTATCAATAAAATAGATTAATCGCTCAAGAGCTACATTATCTTTCTCAACAAGGAGCTGGTAACATCATTGTTTCTGAAGGAATTAAAGCCACAGCTTTACTGTTGCGGTGGTCATTCATACATACACAGCATCTCTCTCTCTCTCTCTCATAAATAAACACTTGATGAATTTCATTTTTCTGGTAATAGAATATTGAAATGGAGATCGCTAAACTGCAAGCTAGCCGGTGTTTTCAGAAAGCAAGTGCGTTTATCAAGTGGAGAGAGCGCACGTACACATGGTTGCCAGGTTGACAAAAAGAAGTATCACACTTAGCAAATATTTTCGTATTGCGCAAGTGGGTAGCTCTATTTCGGGGATTACGTCTCTTTATATCAGGCAACCCAGTTGTGTTCCTCTGCGGTCAGATTAAACATTATTTTTAAACATTTTAAACGGTGTTCTTGTATTCAAATTAAGCGTGGTCCACTGCTTCACACGTGCCACAATATCGATACAGGGCCAGCTGTATCGATACTCGTATCGTCAAATTTCTGTGACAATACATCGTCGTATCGATATTTCGAACACAGCACTAATCACTGCACACGTCTGCAGCGCATTACGGCTTCACGGCCACCGGAGCTGATCGTGGTGGTTCATTCAATGCTGGTGTTTATACTGGCCGCAGCGCGGCCCAGGACTCATGCTTATCACATTGGTCACATCACATTTCTACACCGGACGCGAGCGGAACAAAATACAATAGAACTCATTATAATCAGTGATGCTGTCTACACTGGATGCGGCACGATGTGACATGACAAATGACGACAGTAAACTGATGCCTTGTTCTATTTATGACATGCTGACACAAAGTTCAAATGATTTTCAACGGTCGCTTTGTCGCATCCAGTGTAGACACGGTGTGTCAGCATAGTTTGTCAGCACAGTTAGTAACGTAGCAGATTGAAAAGTTAGTATCTTTCTGCAGTCCAATAGACAGCAGTGTGGTGGTGGCTTGACTCTGTTGAATGGTGATTTAACGCTACGTGTTGTCACCTAGTTGGAGAGACTCAATGCTAAAATAAATAAACAACAATGTCCCCGTCTTTTACTTTCACAATGAGCTCATCATACTCCTTTGCTACATTAGTAGGGCCCTGTGATTTCCGTGATGCAAAAAACATGGACGGAATCGCGGAATCCAGTCATATAAACGGAATTTACTGTATAACGTGGATTTTCATGGAATTTGTCATTTTTGATGAATAATAAAAAACAGGTCAGTATGCTTAAATCAAATCACGAAACACAGAATTTGTGGCAAAAACATTTCATTATGATTATTTATTCATTTTAGATGTTTACATTTGGAAAAGCTGTACATCCTGCATGCTCCTGTTGGTTTGGCAGTAGCTTGCTTGCCCTACAGTTACCTTGTTTATTTTCTTAATTCAAATTATATATATTTTGTTCTATTTGTGCTTTAAAGTTATTTATAATAAGTGAAGTGAACTTTACTGTTAAGTAGGGTTGGGTATCGTTTGGGTTTTTTTCGATACCGGTGCCAAATCGATACTTTTAAAACGGTGCCGGTGCCTAAACGGTGCCTGAACCGATACTTGTTATATATATATATATATATATATATATATATATATATATATATATATATATAGAGATAGATAGATAGATATACACACACACACACACACACATACTGTATATGGAACTAATGAAGCTCCAGGAAATCCCCAATATGGACAAAGGCATTGTTATTCCCAAGACCAAAGAGCTGTAACTGAGTAAACAGGAGATAAAAACGTTTTGAATGATAAAACAAATACATTACCTCGTGGGGTCTCAACAAGAAAGGTGAGAAATCTCGACTACGACAATATATAGTTTGTCTGTGTTATTCAAGCCATCTCTGGTATTTTCATAATAATTAAGTATATTTAAAATCCATTGCTAATCAATGCATTAGTAGCCTATGGAACATATTTTCTGCCTCATTCCCAAAGCACACAGCCAGGATGTGACAAGGTTCTGGCGTGGCCTAAGCTATCAGATCACAAAAGGAAGCATTTAACTGGTGTTGTGGACTAAAAAGGTTATAATGTTCTATTTTGTTGGTTTAAACAGGTTTAAAAATAAATAGTTAAAAAATCGCGATTTTTTTTTTTATACAAGAGAATTTTAGCTTTAGGCATTTTAATTAAATCACACACACACACACACACACACACATAGGGCTGGGCGGACAAAGGCATATATAGAGTTTGTACTATATATCGATATATTCTTTATAATCTTTATAATAATTAAGTATATTTAAAATCAATACGTTATTATGAAGCAATACAGTTAATATTGATATACAGTAGTTTGATACGGGCTGGGCGGTAGCGCATCTGATAAAATATTAATATTGATATACTAGGGAGATAAAATATCTAGACACAGACTGAACTGCTGCGGAGAAAGTACATAATACAATTTGTTCTGAACATGTGACAAGCTTTATATGAAGGGCTATAAAAAAAAACTGGTAAGATACATAGTTTCAGTTTAAAGCGGCTCGCGCTCTACCTGTCAGATGCGCTGACAGAAAGGCTGTGTGTGCCGCTGACAGAGATGCTTCTCGCGCTGTTTAATGTGTTTGCTGTTTTCCGTGATGCATAACTTACAATTCACAGGTATATTCTCCATCTGTAAATGTTAGAAAGCCATGGAAATATTTCCATTTTGCTGTCAGAAGTGCGTGAGCTTTTGCTTTGCGATTCTCTGCTAAACTTCACAGACTTCATTTAGAATGAGCGCCGCCGTGCGCGTGCGCGCCAAACAGACGGCGCGCAATGAAATAGGAGCGCAATAACTCTGACTAAAATATACATTTTGCTGAAATATTTGTTGTTGTAGCCTGTGATGCTTCTTACGTGCGTTTCGGAGAAACAAAGGACAAATATTTTAATCGATCGCTCAGGCATGGCACCGAAATGAGGCACCGAAATCTGCGTTCTGATTCGGTTCTAGTACATACCGGTTACATAGGTACCGGTGCCATACTGGTACCGGGTTTCGGTACCCAACCCTACTGTTAAGTGCACTGATGTCAGACTCATTTTGAATAATAACGTTTGTTAAATTGTTAAATACCCTGCCTCCATTAAATAGGCCTATGTTTGTCACAAAAAATAAGTGTTTGATCACATTTGAGTTATCATTGCAAAAATGTGTTTATGTATATACTGTGTTCTATATACAGTACCAGTCAAAAGTTTTTTTGACTATACTGTATTATAATATAGCCTACATGTAAAGAATATCGGCCGATATCGATATCGGTCTTTTACTCCTTAATATCAGTATCGGCCCCCAAAAAACCCAAATCGGTCGGGCTCTAATGTCTAAAATGTAAGTCACTTAATGCTAACTTTATTAAACTTGTATAAAATGATTATTGCATTTGATATCACACTGATATCTGGAGAAAAAAAACGACACTATTTGTGTGATATAGATTAACTATATTAAATGATATAAATATAAAAAGCATACAGAAGCATTTTTGCCGTCTACAATTTAGATAGCCTTGAATTTTGAATTTTAATAGACTAATAAATCACGTGCGTGCACTCTCTGGGTGTGTTTTTGTGATATACTCGATAATGTCAGATCGCACATCATTACAACAACACTTACCATATTATCGCAGACAATATATATATCGCACAGCACAACCCAGCCTCGACTTGAGTGGACAATGAAATCATCCGTGGTTGTGCGCGCACTTGTTTGCACGTGAGCAAAGGTGTTTTTAGGAGTCTAACTTGCAAGCGCTAGACCATTGATTCATCAAACCTGCTTGCTTGCAGTCTGTGTTCTTCTGACTTTATTTTGTAGTAAATAACGAATATGCTTCATGGAAATGTATTGGGAGTAAAAGTATACATTTTAATTAGGAAATGTAGTGGAGTAAAAGTTGTCCCAAATACAAAAACTCAAGTACTCCCAAAAAATACTTAAGTACTGTAACAAAGTATTATTACATTACACCACTGTAAAAATGTCTCCTCTTCTGTTGGATTGCAGCCAGGAGAGCTAAATTAAAAACAGGAGAAACACTGTGCTGAATATGAATCGCAATCATTTACCATGTATTTACTGTAGTAACACTAACTGCACCATGGTATTGTGGCATAAATGTGGGATATTTATATTGGGTTTGATTTATATTATTAATGTAGACGTGTTAAATGTATTAAAATAGTAAGATAATTACAGTATATTTGTGGTTAAGATTAGGGCTGCCACTAACGACTATTTTTATTTCGATTAATTTATCGACTAATTTATCGATTAATCTAAATGATTAATTTCCCACAAAAATCAACAATTTTACTTAAGAATATTTTATCAAACCAAATTAAATCCAAATTTCTATGAAATCCTTTTTTAAAGCAAAAGTAAAGTGCAACATAGAGTGCAAGAAGCAAGTGTCCATCTCATCTCAGTCCAAATCACTGAAATCAAAGTTCAGTATTATAGTGCAAGAATGACAACATATCCACGTGTTCTAGTCTAATAATACAATTATAACCAGTATTTTAAATAAAGGAGTATTTACCAGAAATATTATTTACCAGAATTTATTTAGGAGAAAAATGTAAATGTGCAGTATTTCTGAAAAAGAAAAAAGAAATAAAAAAAATAATTAATGGAACCATTAAAATGGAATCCAGAAAATAATGGAAAACAGAATTTGGTACAGATAAAACTGTAAAACTCAATTAATTAGACAGGCTTTTTGATTAATAAAATTTAATTTAACCATGAAAACAGAGTATAGAAAAATGAAAATGAAAAAAAAAAAACCTGAATTTGGAAATAAAACGGATTTCATGGGGCCCTATAATTATAATATTTTTTTTGTGGTAATAAAAATAGATGTAAGTGAACAATAGCTTTTAAAATGACTTAAAATACATATATAATAGCAATGATGCAATAATAATTAGTTCAAATAAAGTATCAAAAGCAAGAAATCATATGGTTTTATTGAACAAAACTGTTAAAATACATAATGTATTCTAAACAATAGAGCTAATGTAGATAACGCATAACAACAAAGGCCTGCAGGGGGCGCCGACGGGCTGATTATTATATTTAAACATTACTGCACGATCTAATCCTTGTTTAATATTGACCAAGCACCATTTAAAGGAGCAGTGTGTAGTTTTTAGCGGCATCTAGCGGTTGAGTTTGCGAATTGCAACCAACGGCTCAGTCCCCCGCTCACCCCTCCCTTTAGAGAAGCTACGGTGGCCGATACAGGGCTAAGATGCCGTCGTCTGAGACCGCAGAGAGCAATGAGGTTTCTTTACAAAGGTAAATTAAGGAATTATATTTACTTAATTATTCAATAAACGATGTCATTGCGAATATTACTGTTACTTGTTCATCATTGTGTCAGTGTTTTTTCGCGAGAACAACATAGTGACGATTCGCGCTCTGTAGAGCAGTTTGTCCGTTAAGGGCTACTGTAGAAACATGATGGCGACTTCCATGTGAGGGGACCCACGGTATATGTAGTTATAAATCGCTCATTCTAAGGTAATAAAAACATAACAGTTCATTAAGTAAGGTCTTTATACTCCTCTGAAAACGTAGTTATGTATATTATATTTCATTTCTGTCTATAGATCATCCTAAATATTACACAGTGCACCTTTTAATTAAAATGTCCACTTAATCTTTAATATTTCGCCATTTCTTTAGGACAGAAACGCTATAGCCACTGTAATTAAATTAATATGTGGACATCAAAACGTGTAAACTCAGACTGAGGGTTTGAGCTTTTATTTTGAAATCGCGATGTATTCTCCTGTGTTTGCATAGATTTATAAATTATTTACCTTACAAATCTGATGAAATGGCGCACGTTCCGTTCCCAGATGAACGTTATAATAAACCCAAACTCACAACAACATGCAGAGATGGAGTTTGAGATGCTCCACACATGTAAATAAGTTTCTGTGGAACTACTGTGAACTGAGCCGCTGTGTGACGCACATACTTAACCTACACGCATGTAAATAATTAAAGCGCATATACTGTTAGAACTGCATCGCATATAATTATTTAATTAAATCATAGCGTTTGTGAATTCACAATTATGCTTAATTATGATTTTTAAATGGGTTTAATATCATGCAGCCTTTGAAAATAGTCTAATAATGTGTTTTATGGATTCTCCTCCGTGAAATGCGGCACTTCCGGTATTTTGCCGGTTAGTCGATGCAGCAAAATGAAGTCGATGATTTTTCAAAATCGACTAGTCGACTAAAATCGACAAATCGCGACAGCTCTAGTTAAGATATAGCGTTTGTTTATACTAATTGTATTTAGGCTACTGTTTTTCATATAAATACCTAGTAACCATATAGATCAATTTTTACTATGATATTGAAGTTTTAACTCTGGTTATCATGATCTAAATGTATACTACTATGGAAGACCAATGGTTAATTTTAAGTCAGAATAATTAGATTTCACCATATAAAAATTTGATGTTACTATTACTACTGCTACTGCTACTATTACTGTCAACTCAAGCTACTGTCAAATGTGCATTTCTAACAGACAAAAAATTGTAATATAAATATTGCAGCCTGCACTGCAAACTGTGCTAAAAAAGTAGTTTAAAACCACAATTAATGGTCTGCTTTCTACAACTTTCATTTAGGTGCAAGAATCTGCCTTTAAACTTGAGAGAAATAAAGATTTGAAATTTATCATGATAATTATCAATATCGGTTGATATGAAAAAAATAGTGATAAAGTGTAGCTGCTGTTCCAACCAAGCAAAAAATGATAATGTGCATTTGATCAGATTTAACTGAAGTACAAGGTTATGAGATTCATTATGTGAATGCTAGGCTATTGAGACGTGTCTTTAATCTAGATTTAAACAGAGAGAGTGTGTGTCTGAACTAGGGCTGTGCGATTTGGGGAAAATATCTAATTGCGATTTTTTTTTTTTACATATTGCAATTGCGATTTGATTTGCGATTTTACATTTGCAAAGTCAAGCTTCAGCTCAATATTGTCAATAATGTGCAGCACAGTATGAGTATCGTTACCCTGCTGAAAAAACAAAACAATAGAAACCATCACAGAAATTCTTATAATTTCCATAAAAACCATTACAAAATTCCTTTCTGTTTTGGGGATTATTCCAATAGGAATTACTGTTGTTCTATTGGTTGCCATCTGCTAGATTACATCCCACTAATAGAATGCATCAAATACCAGTAGACACCATTATAGTTTACATTAAAACCAATACAATTCCCATTATAACCCTTAAATCCATAACATTTTCTATTGTGTTTTGGGAGTTTCTACTGTTTTTTTTTTTTGTTTTTGTTTTTTTCTGCAGAGAAGATTATAATGGTATTATTACTTTTACAGAATTACTGAATTTCACAGGAAAGATTTGTTTATTTTTTATAAATAAAGAACTGTATTTCTTTAGTCAATTATTAAAGTATTACATGTTACACGGGCTGATTTATACATTTTTAAGTATTTGGGATTTTAAGAACAAGTGGGAAATGTGCTGAATGTTTCATTTCATCAGAGTGCCGTGAGTATAAAAGAGCATTACGAGACAGGCTGCGTGTAAACGGCTCGTCCGTGAGACGCGGGAGACGCGCAGCGTGGGGCAAAGCGGAGCGAGTATGAGAAGCATTCAGAGACACGGGCTGTGTGTGCGGTCTTCTGAATTAGTGAACATGCATTATAAACTTATTTCAAATTAATCTGGTGGGGAGATAAAATGTGTAAGATAACGTTCATGTAGCCTACTAATAAAAACATCTAAAAATGTATCTTTTATTCTCCAGTACTGAAAGCAGAACCGATAGGGAGCTCTTGATATGCGTTGTGAGGCAGCTCTTGCAAATTACCTTTTTTTTGTTCATTGTCTGTCATTTCAAAGCTGAAGTTACATACGTTTTTCTTTAGTTTTAATTTGCCTAACTTTCGATCTGACCCTTTTTAAATGGTGGGCGTTTACGCAGTTGGCTAGTGCTGATCGGAGAGAACGGAGGTGCGCTCACTCTATTGGTTAGTAAGACTGTCACTCAAGGCTGGCAGTCATGCATATGCTCTGGAACAGAGTAATATCGCGTCCACATCGCAGGCTTTGCGATTAGCAAATCGCAACGTCTCAAATTGCGATTCGATTTCGATTAATCGCACAGCCCTAGTCTGAACCCCTAACGTTATCAGGAAGGCTATTCCAGAGTTTGGGAGCCAAATGCGAAAAAGCTCTACCTCCTTTAGTCGACGTTGCTATTCTAGGTACTACCCAAAGTCCAGAGTTTTGTGACCTTAAGGAGCGTGATAGAATGTAGCGAGATAGAAGTCTAGTTAGGCAGGAGCTAAACCATTTAGGGCCTTGTTTAATGAAAAATCATCAAAACGGGCGGTATTATTATTATTATTATTATTATTATAATTATTATAGCTATATTGATACAGATCTAATGTATTGGTACAGATCTCTCAAATGTTTAAGACAATTTTGACATTTTGTGTGCATTTAACCATTTTATTACCCCAACCCCCCAAAAAACGATATTGATGAACATTATTAAAATGGTATTTTGTGTTTTCAGGCATTTGCAGATGAGAAGATCTTTACTGTGCTGAGTGAAACGCTCTACAACCTTCTGCAACTGGTAAGGACCAAATCTGTGTTCATATGTTAGATGGTATGATTGATTAGAAATATTTTTCATAATTCCTCATGTTTTTTTTTTTTTTTTTAAGGACTGGGAGGAAAGATCTGAGGAGGATAATTTACTGATTGAGAGAATTTTGCTGCTGGTTAGAAATGTGTTGCATGTCCCTGCAGACCCGTATGAGGAAAAGGTGAGTTTTTAGGCTAAAATATAGGGGTAAACGTACCTATTAAGCTCACCAAAATCTACATCAAGACATTTTTAGTGCACAAGATATCGTTATGTTAAAATAAAATGTTAATCTCTCACACAATATTTCATTTCATTTTAAATGACAAAAGCATTTCAATTAAGATGTACATCATTAAATGCAAAAAGTCTGGCTGTGCTTAATGGGTAAATTTTTGTACCCTTTAAAGCACACCCCTGTTTCCATTAAGCTCACATCATATTTTATTAAAAATTCTTGTTTATTTTAAGCAACCTTTTTAAAGAATAATTGAAAAATGTTTTATTTGAAGGTACAAAGTCAATCACAAAAAAACAGAACACTAAAATCAAGCAACAAGGCACTCAATTTGAACAGTTATAGTATATTCATGGTGTCATGCAAAAGTGTCAGTCAAACATATTGCAACATCTAGACTAGTCCACATTCAGCAAAGTAACACGCATTCAAAAATCTAATAAAACAAACCAATAAAATATTTAATTCATGGGGGTGAGCACAGAAACTAGCCTCATTATGAAGCCTCTTATATGGATGCCAACTTATTTATATTCAAAGCCTGGAATACAATACACAATTTTCCACTGATTTACAGTCTGGAGACGTTGACACTTGTTGCAAAAGGTCAGGGCCAGTCTGCAGATTTGAGTTGACACATTTAATAAAAGGGGAAGTCGTGGCCTAATGGTTAGAGAGTCGGACTTGTAATCCAAAGGTTGTGGGTTCGAATCTCAGGTCCGGCAGGGATTGTTGGTGAGGGAGTGAATAACCAACGCTCTCTCCTCCTTCAATACCATGACTGAGGTGTCCTTGAGCAAGGCACCGAACCCCCAACTGCTCCCCGGGTGCCGTAACATGGCTGCCCACTGCTCCGGGTGTGTGTTCACTTAGGATGGGTTAAATGCAGAGAATACATTTCACTGCTGGTTATGTACCCTCTATATAATCGTGTATGTGACAAATAAAAAAAATCTTCTTCTAATAGAAAATCACATAGTGTATGATGGTCACAGACTCTGATTTTTATTTTTTTTTAGCTTCAGACTTTGATTCCATCCAGTCGGAGGATATCAAACATGTTTGATATTTTCAGCAGATTTTAAAACCTATATTTTCATTTGTCATGCGTCTCCTAGCAACAATGCACACATTTCTGTGTGAGTTTGTGGTGAACGGAAGGAATATAAAGTCTGGTAGTGTGTGATCCTCAGTCGTTTAGTGTATAATGCCCAGTTTTCCTTTGTGACCATTTACAGGTAAAATATATTTACTTGTATAAAGATTTTAAAAATAATCGACTTAATTTTGCTCGCGTCGACTAACCGGCAAAATACCGGAAGTGTCGCATTTCACGGACGAGAATCCATAAAACACATTATTAGACTATTTTCCAAGGCTGCATGATATATTAAACCCATTTAAAAATCATAATTAAGCATAATTGTGAATTCACAAATGCTATGATTTAATTAAATAATTATATGCGATACAGTTCTAATACAGTATATGAGCTTTAATTATTTACATGCGTGTAGGTTAAGTATGTGCGTCACACAGCGTTCACAGTAGTTCCACAGAAACTGTTATCATTTACATCTGTGGAGCATCCTCCATCTCTGCATGTTGTTGTGAGTTTGGGTTTATTATAACTTTCATTTGGGAACACAACGTGTGCCATTTCATCAGATTTGTTAGGTAAATCATTTATAAACCTAAGCAAACACAGGAGAATACATCGCGGTTTCAAAATAAAAGCTCAAACCCTCTCTCGGAGTTTACACGTTTTGATGTCCACTCCACATATTCATTTAATTACAGTGGCTATAGCATTTCTGTCCTAAAGAAATGGCCAAATATTAAATATTGTGGACATTTGAATTAAATGGTGCTTGGTCATTATTAAACAAGGATTAGATCACGCAGTAATGTTTAAAAATAATAGTCAGGCGGTCGGCGCCCCCTGCAGGCCTTTGTTATGCGTAATCTACATTAGCTCTATTGTTTATAATACATTGTATTTTAACAGTTTTGTTCAATAAAACCATATGATTTCTTGCTTTTGATACTTTATTTGAACTAATTATTATTGCATCATTGCTATTATATATGTATTTCAAGTCATTTTAAAAGCTATTGTTCACTTAAATCTATTTTTATTACCAAAAAAAAAAAAAAAAAAAAATATATATATATATATATATATATATATATATATATATATATATATATATATATATATATATATATATATATATATATATTATAATTATAGGGCCCTATGAAATCCGTTTTATTTCCAAATTCAGTTTTTTTTTTTTCTTCCATTTTCATTTTTCTATACTCTGTTTTAATGGTTAAATTAAATTTTATTAATCAAAAAGCCTGTCTAATTAATTGAGTTTTACAGTTTTATCTGTACCAAATTCTGTTTTCCATTATTTTCTGGATTTCCATGGTTCCATTAAATTTTAATAATCAAAAGCATCTCCAATTAATTAATTAACTTGATTATTGGTAGACTAGAACACGTGGATATGTTGTCTTTCTTACACTATAATACTGAACTTTGATTTCAGTGATTTGGACTATGAGATGGACACTTGCTTCTTGCACTCTGCTGCACTTTACTTTTGCTTTAAAAAAGGATTTCATAGAAATTTGGATTTCATTTGGTTTAATAAAATATTAAGTAAAATTGTTGATTTTTTTTGTGGGAAATTAATCGATAAATTAGTCGATAGATTAATCGAAATAAAAAGTCGAAATAAAAATAGTGGCAGCCCTAATATAAAGGTTGGTAGGTGTATGATGCCGGGTGTTTTAAAAAATCTGTTCAAATTTTATAAGTCGTGAAGTGTATTCCAGCCTTTAGTCGCTTTATTCCTGGACAGATACAACAGGTTTCTGATGGCTCCTTCTTTTTTATGGATGACCTGCCCTTTTTCATCTTTGGGCATGAACTATAGTTAAGTCTAGATTTTGTTATCTTAAAGCGGTTAAATTAAGTTATTAATCATTTTATAAATATTAACTTAAAATGACAACCATCAGTTAATATTTAAAGTGTTTATGAAGTATTTATTTACATTGACGTTCAATGTGTAAGAGCTTAAAGAGAGCACACTGAGCTTAATTGGAGCAGCAACAATTTTTAATAAATTATTAAATGACCATGTTAAATGTTATTAAAATGACAAGATTTTGCTAAATAAATAATCTAGGTCATGTATTAAGTTTATACATATTTTAATATGAACAACTATTATTGACAATATCTCTGAAATTATACTTTCTTATTGATGTCACACTGAAGCTGTGATTTTCATAGTAGTGCACCCTTTAAACTCACCTTAAAATAATATGAAATCTTTGACAATTACAGCACTGTAAAATGACAGACCAGCAATAAACTGTCAACTTATAATATTATGGATTTAAAAGTGCAAGCCAGTAATGTCTGTGAAGTGATATATTAGCGTAGCACACAATCTTATACAGCTAGTCAGCTAACTGTGTTCTGTAGCATCTGCGCTATGTTGCTAAAACTATCTTTTGGATCTAACTATAATTATTTCCCACATTCAAGTTCCAGTATATTATATGCAAAAGTCTAAACATAAATCTCTTAATTTTTCAGTAAGTAGTGAATCTTACCCAAACTAAAGGCTTAAACATCTAAAAAATGCACATTTAAGGGGCTCCTCTTTTGGTGAAGGTATTCAGACACGGCCGCCAAAGTGGCCGCCAGACAGTGTGCATCACTGCAGCAGCCGTTAGAAAGCCTGGTTCCAGTCAGTGTTCCAAGACGCTCACTTAAGACTGAACGTGTAATGTGTAAATAAAAGTAGCCTACATGTTTATTTTTTTTAACAGTGTGCAAGCACTGTTTTTATTATTAATACTATAGACCCTTTTTCTGTTAGTAAACATTGTGACTTTTTTCTGTGGGCGGGGCTTAGGTGGAGGCAAAGTAAAGATTCCACTAAACGCTTCACTAACGCTAGATATGAAGTTTGTTAGCTTGTTTTTTTTAACAATGACTGGAGAAAATCCGATTTTACCTGCATATGTAAGGGCACTCACTGTGCAGGACCATGATTGTTATTTAAATAATTAACTTTAACAGACGAAATCAGATTGGCCGACCCTACGCTCCTGGATGGACGATCTGACAGGATTACCTCCGGTCGAGTGACTCACATCTATAGAGAAACCTAACATGTAGTAAAGAGAAACTCCCCCGTGTCTATCTAGTCATGAAGATGTAAATATATTTAAATTTCGGCAGGCAACTATTTTTACAGCTAACGTTGAGACGTGAGAGTGAACTGGGCCACAATACAAAAGTTAAACATTCAGTGTGATGGATAGATTAGTTGAAGATGAATGTATCATGCAATGGCCAAATAGTTATTTTAAAGTATATACATACTGTAAATTATATAAGTTAAGTTTACGGTGACATTACAGCATACCTTTACAATACTTTACATACAGTAGCCTACATTTAAAGGAAGATGTGAATATTTTCTAGAAATAAAAATTCCAGAAACTAATTTTGAACTTTCTGTATTTGATTATTCTTTCTTACCAAGTTCTTAGAAATTCCAGCCACTATCAATCACAACAATGTATATTACAGATGATTAAGCATATAGTCAGTTTGTTCTATACACATGCACACAGACATTATTATTTCATACAAGACGTTGCGAGATGCATAAGAAATCTTTAGACGCGTAACACAAACCATAATCCATAACAACAAAATAAGAAGTGTGCGCTGCAAACGCGAGCATTTTTGATGATCGTTTCTGTCCAGTCCGCTCGTTTTATCGCGTTTAACCACAGCTGTCGTCGTTTTTTTTGGATGGCAGATATGCGATAAAATTTCAAATTGAAGCCTGTACTACGTCGATTCTTGCATCCAACATCACAACAAGATGATATTTTTTAAGCTCCTTATGTAGCTGAATATGCGCTGGTTTGAATTGGCCGCCTCCAGTTTTCTCTTTGTTTTGCCTCCAGCTAGCACAGTGATGTAATCGTGACGTCGGCGCAAAAAGGGTCTATTATATGAATTTTATTCAATAGTGTTATAGTAATTTTCTAAGTAACACTAGTAATAATAATAATAAAAATATATATAAACAATGGGAATAAAAACTTCAGTTATATGTATTCCCTCAATTTGTACTGCCTGTTTTTAAATGAAATAATGCACACAGTTTCATGGCTGGTAAAAAAGTTTTATGGGCAATAGGGGTGGGAATTTCTGGGAACCTCACAATTTGATGCAATTGCAATTCAGAGGGCTGTGATGATAAAGCAATTATCAATGCATCTTTTATATATATATATATATATATATATATATATATATATATATATATATATATATATATATATATATATATATATACAGTGGGTACGGAAAGTATTCAGACCCCCTTAAATTTTTCACTCTTTGTTATATTGCAGCCATTTGCTAAAATCATTTAAGTTCATTTTTTTTCCTCATTAATGTACACACAGCACCCCATATTGACAGAAAAACACAGAATTGTTGACATTTTTGCAGATTTATTAAAAAAGAAAAACTGAAATATCACATGGTCCTAAGTATTCAGACCCTTTGCTGTGACACTCATATATTTAACTCAGGTGCTGTCCATTTCTTCTGATCATCCTTGAGATGGTTCTACACCTTCATTTGAGTCCAGCTGTGTTTGATTATACTGATTGGACTTGAGATTAGGAAAGCCACACACCTGTCTATATAAGACCTTACAGCTCACAGTGCATGTCAGAGCAAATGAGAATCATGAGGTCAAAGGAACTGCCTGAGGAGCTCAGAGACAGAATTGTGGCAAGGCACAGATCTGGCCAAGGTTACAAAAAAAAATTCTGCTGCACTTAAGGTTCCTAAGAGCACAGTGGCCTCCATAATCCTTAAATGGAAGACGTTTGGGACGACCAGAACCCTTCCTAGAGCTGGCCGTCCGGCCAAACTGAGCTATCGGGGGAGAAGAGCCTTGGTGAGAGAGGTAAAGAAGAACCCAAAGATCACTGTGGCTGAGCTCCAGAGATGCATTCGGGAGATGGGAGAAAGTTGTAGAAAGTCAACCATCACTGCAGCCCTCCACCAGTCGGGGCTTTATGGCAGAGTGGCCCGACGGAAGCCTCTCCTCAGTGCAAGACACATGAAAGCCCGCATGGAGTTGAACATCTGAAGGATTCTCTGGTCTGATGAGACCAAGATAGAACTTTTTGGCCTTAATTCTAAGCGGTATGTGTGGAGAAAACCAGGCACTGCTCATCACCTGTCCAATACAGTCCCAACAGTGAAGCATGGTGGTGGCAGCATCATGCTGATGGGGTGTTTTTCAGCTGCAGGGACAGGACGACTGGTTGCAATCGAGGGAAAGATGAATGCGGCCAAGTACAGGGATATCCTGGACGAAAACCTTCTCCAGAGTGCTCAGGACCTCAGACTGGGCCGAAGGTTTACCTTCCAACAAGACAATGACCCTAAGCACACAGCTAAAATAACGAAGGAGTGGCTTCACAACAACTCCGTGACTGTTCTTGAATGGCCCAGCCAGAGCCCTGACTTAAACCCAATTGAGCATCTCTGGAGAGACCTAAAAATGGCTGTCCACCAACGTTTACCATCCAACCTGACAGAACTGGAGAGGATCTGCAAGGAGGAATGGCAGAGGATCCCCAAATCCAGGTGTGAAAAACTTGTTGCATCTTTCCCAAAAAGACTCATGGCTGTATTAAATCAAAAGGGTGCTTCTACTAAATACTGAGCAAAGGGTCTGAATACTTAGGACCATGTGATATTTCAGTTTTTCTTTTTTAATAAATCTGCAAAAATGTCAACAATTCTGTGTTTTTCTGTCAATATGGGGTGCTGTGTGTACATTAATGAGGAAAAAAAATGAACTTAAATGATTTTAGCAAATGGCTGCAATATAAC
Organism: Schizothorax lantsangensis; assembly: GCA_027422415.1. Lineage (NCBI taxonomy): Eukaryota > Metazoa > Chordata > Actinopteri > Cypriniformes > Cyprinidae > Schizothorax > Schizothorax lantsangensis. The sequence goes on along the minus strand of CM049847.1, from coordinate 4,923,757 downwards.
AAAGAGTGAAAAATTTAAGGGGGTCTGAATACTTTCCGTACCCACTGTATGTATGTATATATATATATATATATATTTTTTTTTTTTTTTTTTTTTTCTCACTGTGCGACTACTTGGTACTTTCAAAGCAAAGTATTTTGTAATAATTACAGCTATTAAATGATCAGTTTTATATCAAATTGATCAGCATATTTATTAAATGCTGCATTTAAAGGCTACTTTAAAATAAACCCCTATAAATACCTGCTGCTGTTTTGTGTTAAACAACAAAACACAGCTTCAACAAAGATGAATCTACATTAAAATGTATACAACGAACACTATGCAGTGTTATTTAACAGTTAATTACTACGTTTTTTCTAGAGTACTGAAACAGTAAATACATACTTTGTAAATGAATAAAAATATTAATTATTTTTAGCTAATGTTAACAGAATACATTTTACAATTGAACAGTCATGCTTAAAGATGGCCATCTGTTTTATTTCCTATTTGGGTTGATGTGTTTTTTTTTTTTTTAAATTAACTGTTTTTGTTAGATTCCAGTGGTTCCTGTCATAGTTATGCTAATATTTGATTTCAAAAACAGTATCATAGCTATTAAATTATAACTCGTGATTTTAAATCTGTTTAACCTCAGAATGATCTCAAAGTAGTGTGATTTTGTGGTGGCTGTGCTTTAAAATTGAATTATTATAATCTTAATTCAAGTGAAGAAGGATTTGGAAAATCTGACAATAATCAGTGTTGAGTACTACTGTAAGGTTAACCCTGCCTGCTTTAAATGTTTGAAAATGATTAACAGTTGAAAACATTCATTCAAAATTTAGAAAACTAATCAAATGTAATGTTACATTACTTTAATAAAATAATTAAAATAGTTACACTACGTATTACATTTTAAATAGGGTATGTTGTAATCTGTAACCTATTACATTTCAAAAGTAACCTTCCCAACACTGGTCTTCAGACCATGCAGTCAAAAATGTACGAAATTCAAGTATAGAGGTATGTTGGCACCTCTTGCTAATGTGTCAAAAGTTATGAAAAGTTTGGCATGCTGATAGAAGACATTCTCAGCATGTAACCATAGCAGTTTCAGAGTCTGAATTTATTTATTTATTATGTAGTGCCACCAACAGCTCAAAGTTGTGCTTATGTTTATTCTAATAACTTTTGAACTAATTTTTTTTCCTCTGCTGTGAGACTATGGTGGGTGGACCCCAGGCTATTATTATAATAATTATAATAATAATAATAATAATAATAATAATAATTGTAAAGATTATAGATGATTATGATAAAAATAAAACCCAAATTTTATTATCAAAGGCAGAAATACAGTATATTGCCATTGTAATAAATACACTGATGAATACAGATTAATATTTCATTGTAAATATGTTAATACTTTTAGCAGAAGTAATCCTAATATATTAATTTCTTAATTTCTTGCAAAAGTTAAACCCTGAAGCTTTTATTTTGGTGGAAAACTGCAGTGAGACCTTTACGTATTTATGACAATAAATGAAAATAAAATGCAAGAGATATAGAAATGCTTCTCATTATAAATGAAATGCTGAAACATCTGTTCACCAACACATGCAGTTGGAGATGGAGTTAGATGCAGATGGAGTTTGCTGCATTAACTGATAACTGAGCCAATGGAGACGCTGGCAAACACCGTGGGCTCAGCAAATTTTAAATTTTGTAGTAAAATTAACACATTTTTTTCCCAAGAAGCACATGTGCTCGTACATTGAAAAATTTAGGAGCGCATTTAAAAAAATAAATAAAAAATTAACATTTGGGCACTATACAAATTTTTCAAATAATGTGTTTTAGCTTAATAAGGTGATATAAGGGGACATTATAAGGAGAATACAAAAGCTACAGAAGGTTTTTAAATATTTCTGGTTTAATATAACTTTTTAGTAATTGTCATTATTTATAGACTTTCTTTATTTGATAAAAAAAAAGCCAAAGCCAAGTAAATAAAATAAGTTATCAAAATCTTGGAAAAATAAGCAGTATTCTCTGCTCTCAAATGCTGGGGGCGTGTCCGCTGTCGGCACTAGCTAGCAATCTGTAGACTGTAGTAACTAATGATAATGATGGTAACTCGTGATTGAGCAGGCAAACCACTGATACTAATGCGCTCTAGTCATTATCGTGTTAGGGAAGGGGCCATGCTCAGTGACTCTGGGGCCACTGGCTCCATCAATATTTCAGGCCCACCCAAAAAATCCTAAACACACAAATGGTGGAAAAAACTGTTTAATGATCTAACTCCACAATATTCAGTGCTATATTATAATATTCACAGTATATTGCATATTATAATATACACTATTCACAGTCTTTGTAAAGTGTTTGCAACAATACATTTCTAACCTTTTATAATGTGTTTAGAAACAATTCTCTAAATTGCCTTTACATGGACTTAATTAAAAAAAAATTGTAAAAATATAATTGTGGTATCACTCGTTTCATGAATTGACCTACATCTCCTGAATGCAACATGGAAGCTTAATGCAGTATTGCTATATTATAATTTGTATAAATGTTTAAAATCCTTTTGTAGGTCAAATTAACAATCATAGCATATCTGCTTTTATGTATTAATGAACAAAAGCGTAAGCTTTTGCGTGGATAATATATTTATAATTATAATATATAATATATTTAAAAGTGTTTACTTGATTGTAGTTTCAGTTCTACAAAACATTGTTCAGAGTTTAAGCAACAGACACAATTTTGAGCTGCAAATAACTTTTCACTCATTTGTAACTGACCTCTGACATCCTGATATGTATATGATATGATATCATGCACATCATCTAAATTTAGATGTTTGTTGCTGTAGCCTGTTTTAGTCAAATATTTAAAATAGACTTTATTTTACAGTACAGTGTAATACATGTAGTGTAATTACTATATTAATATTTATGGGATTAAGTGTTATAATTTAATAAAATGAATGTTTTATTATTATTTTATATAGTCATATCGAATGGATTTCATTAAAACAGCAGTGTAAATGTAAAAAAAAAAATACTTTAAATCCACAGAAAAACAGTTAGAAACAGCTTCATGCAGTTTGTCTAACAAAATGTTGCATTTTTTGGGATGTTTTATGTGTGTTTATGTGCAGAATGTGGATGATGATGCCAGTATTCATGATAAACTGCTGTGGGCCATTCACATGAGTGGGCTGGATGATCTGCTTAAGTTTCTGGCGTGTGCTCAGAGTGAACAGCAATGGAGCTTCCACATCCTGGAAATCATCTCCCTCATGTTTCGAGATCAGGTGACATATTTAAATAATTCTTGGTGTACAGAGTCTTTGCTCTTTAAAAGAACAGTTCAGACAACAATTAAAATTGTCATCAGCTGCTTTCCCTAATTCTGTTCCAGATTCTGTTCTATTCTTCTGCAATCACAAACAAAGATTCTTACAAAAATATCTCTGCTTTGTTGGTCACTTTATGTGACCTTTTTCACTGCATGTTTTGCCATTTTGTTCTTTAGGCACAATAATTTCAAATTACACTTTCTATCATTTGACTCGTGCAGTTTGACTAGGAAGTGTAATCAAGCTTAAGAAATAATGTTTACCAAAGACACTGCTAATGCCAAGTTTAATTTTGGTCTGTGATCACTAGATTGCTTGGATTTTACATTAGGAAATGTTGGTAACCATTCACTTAACATTTTATAGACCTACAGAGCTGAAATATTATTCTAAAAATGTTTGTTTGCCGAAGAAAGTCAGTCATAAAGTTGGCATGAAAGTGAATAAATTTGCATTTTTGGGTTAACGGTTCCTTTATGATTGCAAGTTCAACTGAACACATTTTAGAGAATTACAAAAAATTCAGGAAACATGGATCTTTTCATCTGATAATCAGCTGTATGTTGTTTTTGACATGACTCTTGCAGACTCCTGAGCTTTTGGTGAATGCAGGACAGATGCGTTCAGCCCAAGAGAAACAGAAAGACATGCAGGAGCTGGAGTTACTAAGGCAGAAAGAACTGGCGGAAAAACGCAGCCGCACGTTATTGAGAGGTGCCAGGTGAGAGAATGTAATCATATTGGGTATCGGTCACGATGATGGATTAGTTTATGTTGCTATTTAAAAAAAAAAAAAAATTTAAGGTTTTTTATTTTTTTATTTAATTATCAGCCATGAATTAAAGGGCAATGAATCACTAAATAACTTAATTTAATTTAACTTATTTATTTACTTACTTTCTTGTTGCAGCAAAGTTTCAGGAGTGACATATATCCCACATCCCTCATATAAATACAGGATTCACTTTCGAAATAGCTTGTTTGCAGTCAGGGTTAGTTGCTTAGCATATATCCACAGCAGCAGGCCCGGTGCTGGGGGGGGGACAAAAGGGGCCATTGCCCCCTCAGTTTTCTTAACGAACTTATTTATTTAAACCATTAATGGATAATTAATTGGAGGAGCATGGGCGCACCGTCTGCAGAGCGAATAAAGTTGTTCGATTTGAGAAGATCAATCAGCATCTGACTTAAAGCAGTATAGCATATCAAAGTAGGCTACCGCAAGAGCGATTCGCGAGCAGACGTGGGTTACGGTCAGATTACGGTCCCTTTCCGTCCTCTCCCCTCCTTGCTGAACGTGTTCGAAAGTGAAATCGGAAAAAACAGCGCGCATACGAAAGGCATTGCACGCTTTCACAGATTGCATTAACCCCAAGCCCCCCCAACATGATTTGTGCCCCTCCCCTAGAAATTGAAATGCCCCCCCGACTGAGGTGCCCTGGCGCCGGCCCTGGACGGCAGTCAAGTATGTCAATTTAGTTTAAAAATCGCTCCTTTATAACATAAGGATCACGTAACGTATGTTGTGTTTTTCTGTTTATACCTTTCTCTTGTTATAGAGCCTAAACCAGTACAGTACGGACTTTCCTCTCTCAACCGTTCTCTTTTTTTAGTCACTCCTGAAACTTTGCTTCATACAGGGTTTGTGTACGTTGGTCCTAGCAGCTGCACGTAAAGCAAAACTTTTATTCAAATTCTGAATTGTTTACAGCCTAGACAGCGAGTAAAAAGCGCTTCTATTTAATCACTAAAAAGCTGTCACTCACTTCAATTTATTGCAATCTCACAATGTTCCGTTATAGTAAATGAAGCTCTCTGAACTGTACATATCTTATTTACATCGTGTCTATGTGTGGCGTTTAGCATTGAGTGAATTCTGACACTCTCACGCTGAATGCTTGAGAATTGGCAGCCCTAGATTATCTATTTATATCTGTATTAATATCTTAATATATTATTATATCTTATATTAACCATTTGCACACACCAGTGTTAATTTTGGCAGGCATTTTTGATTTAGTCTTAGACGTTATCTTGAGATGAAAATGCTTAGTCACATTTTATAGTTTTATAGCTTTCATAGTTTGTCTAGTTTTAGTCGATGTAAAATCATTGCATTTTTAGTCATTTAGTCATTACTTTTAGACAAACTGCAGTTACCAACATTTATTTTGGTAGCTATTTTATATAGTCTTCAAACAAAAATAGTAATTAATTCTTCTCTCTTTAGACCAAATCAATTAAGCTTATGAGAAATTTGAATAAAGGATTGAATTTGGAAAAACTGGAATAAATTTTCATTTTTTGGTAGATACAAATTAAACAAATTTTTCAGATAGGCTACAGTAGGTTTACTTAAGTATGCATTAATTTAACATCTTTTGTTGGTTAACATTGACACAGATAGGCATTTAATTAGGAATGCTGTCCATTTAAGACGGTAGGTATGCATGTAATACTGATTCAGTTTTCACTCTAGTGTTGTCAAAAATATCGATATTTCGATAAATATCGATACTGAAATATCTGAACGGTACCAATACTAATTTCCCGAAGTATCGATACACCGATACTAGCCGAGCTGTCACTTTCACTTCTCTCCAAAGGCGCGTTGACAAACACCACACGTGACCGCAGTGCCTGTCTCGTCTCATTCGCTCTGGTTAAATAGCAGAAGTGAAGTGAATAGAAAGATGGCGAGTGCGTTCTGTTCTCATTTTAACATTACTGAAACATTAACCAAGATGGCCTTGCAGGGCTCTACAGTGCGACCATTTCTACTGCGTGCGACTATGAAAAAATATTTAGGAGCACCGGTGCGACTGACCCGATCAGCATATTTGTGTTTGTGCTGAGGGAGCTTTAAAGGTTTCTAACGTACTTACTTGTTTTTGCAGCGTTGAGTAATGTATCACAGAAGTATTCTCTCATTGTAACAAAAAGAGTGTAGACAGAGTGTAAACAAGAGATTCATTGTGCAGTGCAAGGAGCTTCGTTGATTATAATGGAGTTTTGTGAGATCGCGATGAACTGAAGTGAGTGACAGCTTTTAATGATTATTAAGGGAGTTTGCAAATGTGATATTGATTTAATACAACAGTTCATTAAACAAGAAGTTAATATTAAGTGACTTATATTGTCTGACTACAACACTATTGCCTTATTTTGCTCTATTTCATCAACGAAAATAGTTTCAAACAAAGTCACAGCCAGGCCGCTGCGCATCTCCATTCAAACACAGCGGTGTTTTGTTTATGAATGAACGATTCGTTTTTAAACGAATCTAGTGAGTCAATGATTCAATTACCCATTCATAAAGACAGTCACGTACTTCATTCCTGAATGATTCAGTCGTTCAAACGAATCAACTGAATAAATGATTCAGTGATAAAATCAGTGACATACCGCCTCCTACTGGCAGGTTTAGTTACATTTTTAAAGTATCTTTTCTGTTATTTAAATAATTTAAAATTTCTACATTCAAAATTGCATATTTAAAACATTAACTTCAACATGAATTTATGAATTTAATTGCACTTATGCAACCTCTGAGCCTCATTAAACATCTGCAAATACACCTACAAGCCACTTGTGTTCTTCTGTGCCACCTCTAGTACACATTTATTTCTTAAACACTGATTTCATTTGATTGATTGATCTTATTCTACTTCTTGTTCCACTTGTTTTTATTCTGTTGTTTTAATTAGAAATGATAAAAAGCTTATTAATATATTTTTTTGAATTTGACATAAAAGATGACATACTTTTAATAAAGTTAGAAAAATGCCATTACAAAGGTAAAAACAAAATTCCCTGTAAATCACTTTAAGGATTCAAATATCACCTCGTAATGGGAAGGATCATTTTTGATCATAATTTTTGATTATTGATTTGAAGGTGCTCCTAAATGTTTTAAATTAGGAGCACAAGCGCTCCTAAAAAGAAAAGAAAGCGTAGAGCCCTGCCTATTGTTGCTGATATGAGTGTTGTCTCGTTTTTTCACCGTAATTCTTAAAGTTAATATAATCTGACTGAGGAATCTTAGAGAAGTAAATACTTTAACTGTGGTCAAATGTAAATTAACTTGTGCTTATTTAACTTTATTCAAAAAATTATTACTTAAATTCTGCAATTTGTCTTCATGTCGATCCAGTGAGCATTGTTTTCACATGTGATGCACGCACGTTTGCGTGCGTGGATCAGTGATTATATGTGAAAAGATGCCTGAAATCAGTGCAGAAGAAGACCCACTCACATGGTGGAGGACACATGAGACAACTTTACCTCATCTTGCCCAGTTTGCGAAGAAGTATCTGTGCATCTCTGCTTCAAGTTCAGCTTCAGAGTGTGTATTTAGTGCACTACCTCAAGACATTTTTGTTCATGTAAAATATACTGTACCTCATTGTCATGTTCTAGACTTGTTATATTTATCTTGAAATAAAAAAAAAAAAATATATATATATTTTTTTTTAATTTAATATTGTGGCAGTTTTTATCTCCGTGGTATCGAAAATGGTATCGAATATCGATATTTTTCAAGGTATCGTATCGAAGTTAGAAATTCCAGTATCGTGACAACACTATTTCACTCACCTGTTTACGTTCACTGAAGCCATAACCGACTGTATTTAAGTGAGATACTCTACACGATAGACATGTGGACTGCTGTGTGTGACCAAACACCAATGACTTGTACATATGGGTTCAGTCATTTTAGACACTTACAAAACTGTTGCTACAGAGATGAAATACAATTTTTAAATACATGAATTGTTCCCATCGTTGTTGCCACAGATTTGGAAGTGCATTTTTCTGTTCTAAAGAAGGGGGTGTCCCAATACTTTTGTCTATATAGTGTATGTACAAGTCATTGGTGTTTGGTGATGAGTTTTTGTCTCAAGGTCTGCATTTAGAGTCACACCAGAGGAGTTAAACTGGGATTAGGACTTGGTTTTATGCAGACCAGTCAAGTTCTTCCACATTTTTGCATTTTTTACATTTTTGCACACAGGGCAGCTCTTCTTCTGAAAATGCAAAATGTACATTTATTATTTATTATTACATTTGTTTCCCTATCTTTGCCCACATACTGTATTTTGATGAAGCTATATTCTCAATAAAACTGGTATATTTTACTGTTTCTGTTGTCAGACAACGGAATGAATATGAAATAGTGACTGAAACGCGACCCATTAAGACATAACCAGCTCCCTTCCAAGATGTTAATCTGCACAAAAAAAATCATGATAATCGCACCGTCGCCTGATGAAATCAAATACACATAAGATAAAGACAATAGCTGTGCTGTGATTTCGGCTATACTTGCATGTAAAATTAGAGAAGCAACATAATATCTGTGTTTTTTAACTGAATGAAAGCGCTGCTCCTCTCTCTGACGCGCGCTGAGCAGACACACAGAGAGAGGTGTGCGCACGCTGAACAGAGAGAGAGAGAGAGAGAGAGAGGTGTGTGCGCGCGCGCTGGGAGAGCAAGACCTCGCGCGGCAGTATCAGTGATTCTCAGAAACTAGGTTTGGGAGCTTTTTTTGAAGGGAAAAAGGTCGCTAAAGGGGTCTGCAATGTTGCAAAGTTGGCAACACTGTGCATCTCCATTTCTCCAACTAAGGGTTGGGCCATGGGTCAAACCGGAAATACGCGCTGCGTTAATCGCGCGTTAAAAAAATTTGTGCCGTTAAAATGAATTTGCGTTAACGCGTTAACTTTGACAGCACTAATATATATATATATATATATATATATATATATATATATATATATATATATATATATATATATATATATATATATATATATATATATATATATATATATATATATATATATATACACACACACACACACACACACACACACACACACACACACACACACACACACACACACACACACACACACACACACACACATGTATATATATATACACAGGTTCTGGTCATATAATTAGAATATCATCAAAAAGTTGATTTATTTCACTAATTCCATTCAAAAAGTGAAACTTGTATAATGTATACATTCATTCCACACAGACTGATATATTTCAAGTGTTTATTTCTTTTAATTTTGATGATTATAAGTGACAACTAATGAAAACCCCAAATTCAGTATCTCCGAAAATTAGAATATTGTGAAAAGGTTCAATATTGAAGACACCTGGTGCCACACTCTAATCAGCTAATTAACTCAAAACACCTGCAAAAGCCTTTAAATGGTCTCTCAGTCTAGTTCTGTAGGCTACACAATCATGGGGAAGACTGCTGACTTGACAGTTGTCCAAAAGACGACCATTGACACCTTGCACAAGGAGGGCAAGACACAAAAGGTCATTGCAAAAGAGGCTGGCTGTTCACAGAGCTCTGTGTCCAAGCACATTAATAGAGAGGCGAAGGGAAGGAAAAGATGTGGTAGAAAAAAGTGTACAAGCAATAGGGATAACCGCACCCTGGAGAGGATTGTGAAACAAAACCCATTCAAAAATGTGGGGGAGATTCACAAAGAGTGGACTGCAGCTGGAGTCAGTGCTTCAAGAACCACTACACACAGATGTATGCAAAACATGGGTTTCAGCTGTCGCATTCCTTGTGTCAAGCCACTCTTGAACAACAGACAGCGTCAGAAGCGTCTCGCCTGGGCTAAAGACAAAAAGGACTGGACTGCTGCTGAGTGGTCCAAAGTTATGTTCTCTGATGAAAGTAAATTTTGCATTTCCTTTGGAAATCAGGGTCCCAGAGTCTGGAGGAAGAGAGGAGAGGCACAGTATCCACGTTGCTTGAGGTCCAGTGTAAAGTTTCCACAGTCAGTGATGGTTTGGGGTGCCATGTCATCTGCTGGTGTTGGTCCACTGTGTTTTCTGAGGTCCAAGGTCAACACAGCCGTATACCAGGAAGTTTTAGAGCACTTCATGCTTCCTGCTGCTGACCAACTTTATGGAGATGCAGATTTCATTTTCCAACAGGACTTGGCACCTGCACACAGTGCCAAAGCTACCAGTACCTGGTTTAAGGACCATGGTATCCCTGTTCTTAATTGGCCAGCAAACTCGCCTGACCTTAACCCCATAGAAAATCTATGGGGTATTGTGAAGAGGAAGATGCGATATGCCAGACCCAACAATGCAGAAGAGCTGAAGGCCACTATCAGAGCAACCTGGGCTCTCATAACACCTGAGCAGTGCCACAGACTGATCGACTCCATGCCACGCCGCATTGCTGCAGTAATTCAGGCAAAAGGAGCCCCAACTAAGTATTGAGTGCTGTACATGCTCCTACTTTTCATGTTCATACTTTTCAGTTGGCCAAGATTTCTAAAAATCCTTTCTTTGTATTGGTCTTAAGTAATATTCTAATTTTCTGAGATACTGAATTTGGGGTTTTCATTAGTTGTCAGTTATAATCATCAAAATTAAAAGAAATAAACACTTGAAATATATCAGTCCGTGTGGAATGAATGTATACATTATACAAGTTTCACTTTTTGAATGGAATTAGTGAAATAAATCAACTTTTTGATGATATTCTAATTATATGACCAGCACCTGTATGTGTATGTGTGTGTGTATATATATATATATATACACACACACACAGTGGGTACGGAAAGTATTCAGACCCCCTTAAATTTTTCACTCTGTTATATTGCAGCCATTTGCTAAAATCATTTAAGTTCATTTTTTTTCCTCATTAATGTACACACAGCACCCCATATTGACAGAAAAACACAGAATTGTTGACATTTTTGCAGATTTATTAAAGAAAAACTGAAATATCACATGGTCCTAAGTATTCAGACCCTTTGCTCAGTATTTAGTAGAAGCACCCTTTTGATTTAATACAGCCATGAGTCTTTTTGGGAAAGATGCAACAAGTTTTTCACACCTGGATTTGGGGATCCTCTGCCATTCCTCCTTGCAGATCCTCTCCAGTTCTGTCAGGTTGGATGGTAAACATTGGTGGACAGCCATTTTTAGGTCTCTCCAGAGATGCCGAATTGGGTTTAAGTCAGGGCTCTGGCTGGGCCATTCAAGAACAGTCACGGAGTTGTTGTGAAGCCACTCCTTCGTTATTTTAGCTGTGTGCTTAGGGTCATTGTCTTGTTGGAAGGTAAACCTTCGGCCCAGTCTGAGGTCCTGAGCACTCTGGAGAAGGTTTTCGTCCAGGATATCCCTGTACTTGGCCGCATTCATCTTTCCCTCGATTGCAACCAGTCGTCCTGTCCCTGCAGCTGAAAAACACCCCCACAGCATGATGCTGCCACCACCATGCTTCACTGTTGGGACTGTATTGGACAGGTGATGAGCAGTGCCTGGTTTTCTCCACACATACCGCTTAGAATTAAGGCCAAAAAGTTCTATCTTGGTCTCATCAGGCCAGAGAATCTTATTTGTCACCATTTTGGAGTCCTTCAGGTGTTTTTTAGCAAACTCCATGCGGGCTTTCATGTGTCTTGCGCTGAGGAGAGGCTTCCGTCGGGCCACTCTGCCATAAAGCCCTGACTGGTGGAGGGCTGCATTGATGGTTGACTTTCTACAACTTTCTCCCATCTCCCGAATGCATCTCTGGAGCTCAGCCACAGTGATCTTTGGGTTCTTCTTTACCTCTCTCACCAAGGCTCTTCTCCCCCGATAGCTCAGTTTGGCCGGATGGCCAGCTCTAGGAAGGGTTCTGGTCGTCCCAAACGTCTTCCATTTAAGGATTATGGAGGCCACTGTGCTCTTAGGAACCTTAAGTGCAGCAGAATTTTTTTTTGTAACCTTGGCCAGATCTGTGCCTTGCCACAATTCTGTCTCTGAGCTCTTCAGGCAGTTCCTTTGACCTCATGATTCTCATTTGCTCTGACATGCACTGTAAGCTGTAAGGTATTATATAGACAGGTGTGTGGCTTTCCTAATCAAATCCAATCAGTATAATCAAACACAGCTGGACTCAAATGAAGGTGTAGAACCATCTCAAGGATGATCAGAAGAAATGGACAGCACCTGAGTTAAATATATGAGTGTCACAGCAAAGGGTCTGAATACTTAGGACCATGTGATATTTCAGTTTTTCTTTTTTAATAAATCTGCAAAAATGTCAACAATTCTGTGTTTTTCTGTCAATATGGGGTGCTATGTGTACATTAATGAGGAAAAAAATGAACTTAAATGATTTTAGCAAATGGCTGCAATATAACAAAGAGTGAAAAATTTAAGGGGGTCTGAATACTTTCCGTACCCACTGCATGTGTATATATATATATATATATATATATGTATGTATATGTATGTATATATATGTATATGTATATATAACAGATGTAATTTTCCACTGTTTATAAATGGGCAGTTTTTTCATAACCTTATTAAATGTATGGGTCATCCTTTCACATCAAATTCTTACTTTGTATCAGTTAATTTAGTTAGGATAATAAGACAATTTGTTACCATTCAAATTAAATCAATATGAAATGAATTTTCACCTCAAAATTGCAGATGTGTAAATAATGTTATAAGATTAATTAAATAATTTTTTGAACACAGAAATAAGACATGTTGGGAAAAAATGCGTCATTCATTCAACTGATTTGTTCAAACTGCTGATTTAAGACAACTTTGAAAGGTTTTGATCCACTTTAAATGTTGACTAGTATATTATAAATATATATTTTGGTAACACTTTACTTAAAGCCTCTATGTATAATGCATTATAAAAGTAGTTTTAATGCATTAAAGGTGCAATAGTAGGGGTGGGAATCTTCAGGCACTTCACGATCCGATTCCGATTCTGGGAGTCACGTTCCGATTCCAAAACGATTCTTGATCTACATTTTTTTTTCCCCCAATTAATTATTTCTGCTGTGCAAATACATCTTTTCAACTTAACCAAAATTGGAGTTTCAATGCTTTTTGTTTGTAGTTGGCGCATCTGTGTGTCAGTACTGCCATCTTAAAAGTAGGGGTGTGAATCTTGGTTTCACGATTCAATTCAATTACGATTACCACTATCAACTCTATATGACGATGCGTCACATTCTCAGTTTTCAATATTACTGCACATGGCTACATTTTCATATAAATTAAATAATTTATTTTGTGCAAAATTTACTATTTATTTTTTTATTATATAAGCAGGCTACTTTTTAAAACAATTACTTGATTAAAATAAGTGTTCTTTAAGTATCCGAAAGTTTACAGACAATAGTTATGGGTTTTTCTTTTTTTCCTCAGCATTATTGCCGTTTGATTATTACTGATGAGGTCATAGACAGTGGCAGCTTTAACAGGCTGCATTCAGACTAATGCACAGATCTATTTCGATATATCAGATGTTTTGTCCTGCTCTGAAAACATAACTGACTGTGTGTACATCAATTTCGTATAAAAGTATTCGGAAATGCAAGTGCATTTAACCACAGCCGCAATCGAGCTTCAGGACAAACAAACACAAAGCGCACGTCAAAGTCTGTCAGTGCGCGAGTTTCGTGCATCTAATAGTACTGCATTCCAAACGGTATAAATGAAAGCATATCTAAAGTAAAACATGGCGGGTGGAAGCACTCACTGTCAAGCAATGTGCATGTGTCTCACAGCGCAAATGAAGCAATGAAGCCCGCCGTGTCTCTAGTGCGCGCACATGCCATATGCAAAAAACAAAACAAAAAACAAGCTCAGAATCGAATTTTTTTTCTCCCACCCCTATGCAATAGGTGATTGTCTTCAGAAACAGTTTTTGTTTTGCTGGTTGAAAGTCTCTTCACATCCCGATAGCAATCATTAAGATAAGTGGTCTAAATGAATTTATCTGTATTTATATATTCTGTGGAAGGCATAGGACCAAGAAATGTTCGTTCAATTAAAATGTTTGGTCCGAACATTGAGAGGCTTTACCACCTGCCTGTCAACATATGTATTTGCATACCTCTGCGCACCCGGTTCGTGCAGACAGGATATGTCATGAGCGCGATCACGTATGCCAGGGTTTTTCCTGGGTCGAAAAAGGTCTTCGGTGGTGGCTGACGGTCATCCACACACATACAGTAAAAAGTACCCTCCCCACGTGATCTGTGAACCCAATACTGACCATTACTAAAATAAATGCAGTTTGTGATTTTTTTATTACATTTATTCATGATAGAAAAAACAGCCACTGTCAGGGAATATAATAAAACTGGCTTTCATATTTTTGTAAAATAGGATCCTCCTTTGCTAGACCTCACAATTATAATTATATCAATATTGAAAAAGCATTTAAAAGTAGCATTAAAAAGTTTATATTTAACTAGTCTTAATTTCTACCATACATCTGAATAAAATTTAGCAGCTGGCTAACAAATTGCTTTTTGGCTGGTTTCCCTGTCATATAAATAACCTGAAATTAGGCTACTGTGGATTATTAAGGCTAAATATTTTATTATTATTATTATTATTATTAAGGTTAAGTCTTTTTATTTTATTGAAAGTGTCTTATGTTAGTTGCATGTGCGGAACGCTTGTCAGAGAAGATATATATATATATATATATATAATTTTTTTTTTTTTTTTAGCACAATTCACAACACCGGTAATTCAGTTAAAAAAAAAAAATCTCCGAATGCGTCATGGATTCAGTCTTCTGACCTTTTACTATCATGTCAGTTGATTTCGAGGGAGGGAGAGGAAAGACAGTTAGGGCTTGTTTACACCTGGTCACGTTATGCATTTTGTCGGATCGGATATCCATCTGATTTGTTACTTTTGGCCACATAAAATAAATAAATCCGATCTTGAATTAGGCCTATCGCACTATCACGTCAAAGAAATCAACAGTGCGCTGCATTTTATTCATCATCAGCCAATTAAAAGATCGAAGATCGCAACAGGAGAGAGTGGCATCAGCAGTGGAAAGATAATTACTTTACTTACGGTTTCGTTCACGGCAGTTTGCGCTTCGGCCTGCTGGCTGTATCTGTGGCGATGCGTGTAGCATTAACGCTGACATATCTGACTACTACATGTCATATAGCCTATAACACGCTCTCACACGTTTGTTTTTTAACATTTTGGGAGGAGTAAAATGTACATATGTGGTTTCAAGAAGTAGATGCGTTTACACGTGTCCAGTTTCGTCTGGAATGCGTCTCAGTGGTTTGAGCGATCGGATTTAAATCCATCTCGAAAGCGTTTCGATTTTGGAGGACTGGTCTTTTCACGATCGGATAGCTGTCCGACCAGAGAAAACGCATGAAGTGAGCAGGTGTAAACAGGCCCAGAGAGAGTGCGCGGGGAAGGGCTCTCTGCTCTCTCTCCCTCAGTTAAAGGGATAGTTCACCCAAAAATGAAAATTCTGTCGTCATTTACTCACCCTCAAGTAGTTCCAAATCTGTATGAATTTCTTTGTTCTGCCGAACACAAAGGGAGATATTTTGAAGAAAGTTTGTAACCAGGCTGTTTTGGGGCACCATTGACTTACATAGTAGGAGAATAAAATACTATGGAAGTCAATGGTGCCCCAGAACTGCTCTGTTTTCCACATTCTTCAGAATATCTTCCTTTGTGTTCAGCGGAACAAAGACATTCATACAGGTTTGGAACTACTTGAGGATGAGTACACGATGACAGAATTTTCATTTTTGGGTGAACTATCCCTTTAACATGCGCGCTATTACAAGCGCAGCAGTCATTTACATCACTCATAAATCACATGAACCGATCAAATACGGCTTTGGCGGGACAAAAATTTGTTCTGGCGGCCGCCAAAAAAATTTCAATGTAGGAAAAACCCTGTATGCAGACAGAGCGAGAATGGCAGGCAAACATCAACAATCTGACCTTCCTTCCTGGTACTGTAGATCTGTTACTAACTGTACTATAAAGTTTTCTTACCGGTGAATGACATATGATGTATTGTAGTAATGTTGTGTCTAGTCTGTGTGCGTATATGCATTCAGGAGAATGCATGTAGAATGCATGTAAAACTGCTTCTGAGACGTTGATCAGATTACAAGGCAGATGTTTCCCAGATCTTTAGCAGACGTCTTACAGATTTACTTGTGCTGTCTGGGTAGTTGAGATGCAGATAAAATTAACTTTTATTACTGTAATTCATAATGTCTAAATATAATAAAAAAAAAAAATAATAAAAAAAAAAAAAAAAATAAAAAAAAAAAATATATATATATATATATATGAGGGAGTGGAAATGGTTAATAAGCCTATAAATCTCTGCAGCCATATAGTGGAAATTTAATGTCCTTTTTATTTTTAAAGTGTTTGCTTTCCTACATTATGAAACTTAGTTTTATAAAAGGAGGCAACCTATGAAGGATGAACAAATAATGTCATCACATTAAAAATAACTTTCAAATTTGGTAATACTTATAGCTTTGAAGTGCTGGGAAAAGTTGTGTGAAGCGTTTAAAAACACTCGAAAACATTAGACCATTTCTGCCAAAAGTTGTTCCTGTAGTTATGTTAAATCCATGATGAATGGTGGAGATTTGTTTATTGAACAGTTTTTACTGGTTTCCAGTGGCGTTTGTTCTGATATCTGTAGCTTTAACAGAATTCTCTGAATTCTTCTCACAAGATCTGACAGAGATGTTATTGATTCTGCGGTGAATTCGACTACTTTCTTCACTGTATCTCCCTGCGCTGTGTATAACGGTGTCACGTGATCGCGAGCAGCCCGTGCAGATAAACGGTCTGCGCCGTGTAGCGCGGATTCGTTCCGCTTTCGGTTCGTTTGTCCAATGTAGCTCTTGTAAATCGGGCATGATGAGAACGCAAGGCTGTTCATTCCATTTTTTTAAACTGAGAAGCAACCTTTCTTTGACTGAATGCACATTGCGATGACGTCACGGGACGCGTCTAAGCCAAAAATCTGTGCAAAATCTGCGGCAATTACGAAAATTTGCGAGCTCTTGCGGAATTTGCTTGATTTTGCGATAAATTCAGCCATCGCAAAATCCAGGAGGGACTGGTTAAAGCTCCAAAACAATCAATGACACCTAAAACCAGTGTTACTCGCATATGAAACGCGGAAATTCCAGTGATATTCGTCTCCCTCTTGCTTGTTCCCTCTCTACTACCGTCATTCGCCCCTATGCTGATTGGCTACACATTTGTTGTGTCGGTCTGAGTAACTTTTAGGGAAAACTACAGACTTGGCAACACTCCTGGTTGGTTGATCGGTTCATCTCTATTTATTTGTTGAATCTTTTGCGCTGATTATAAGCTGCACTTAGCAACTAATATCATTAAGAAACAATTTTGAAAATGTACATCTTTTAATATCATAACGCTTCATATATTCCCCTCGCATAAACCTGTTAAACAATATTTTTTTCTCTTATTGCCAGACACTCTCGTTTTCGTGGCTCTTATGTCATTGAAGGACTGAAGTCCATTGGGGAGAAAGATGTGATTTTTCACCAAGGACTTCACAATGTAAGTATCACTTTAAAACTTGAAAACTGTCAAATTACAATGGTCTTTTTAAAAAAAGATTTTCATTAGTTTCATTAACATATATATTTTTTTATGTCTAAAATCTAAAGTTTAAGAACTATTCTCATGATGTGGGTAAGCCCGTGAGGCATGTACCTAAACGCAAACAAATGGCTCAAGACTCAGAGAGCCAGCGACGCTCAGCGTTGAATGTACGTCTCTTCCTGCGTGAGTTCTGCATCGACTTTTTGGAGAACTGCTATAATCGACTTATGTACCTTGTGAAGGTGAGACAACATCCACATCACTGAAACTCAAATGTCTCTGTCTAGATGAGGTTTCCCCTTCATATACCTTGTTTTTTGAGCAGGAGGGCTTGATCCGTGAACGGGCCCAGCAGCATGATGAGACGTACTATCTGTGGGCTATAACGTTCTTCATGGCTTTTAACCGTGGTCAGAATTTCAGACCGGATGTGGTGTCTGAGACCATGTCTATCCGCACCTTTCATTTCATTGAGAAGAACATCACCAACTACTATGAGATGATGCTCACTGACCGGAAAGATGCCACATCGTGGTCTCGCAGGTTGTAATTTTATTGTTGGTTAAAGCTTTTTCTGAAACATTAACTGTCTTGTTGCTTAATTTGAAAAAGTGAAGTGAACAATAGGAAACTGCTTAGTCATTTTTGATTATAAATTGCTATTAAAAAATGTCTTCCTTAGTTTTGCTAACATAACTTCCATGTAAAGAAAAAAATCTTGTTGAACCATAAGAACCAACACAGGGCTCTAGACTGCGCCCCAAATTTTTTTGAGAGCATGCGAGTAAAAATTTGACATGGTCGCACTTGTGCGAGTGCATGGTCTGCGCTGCTCCAAAGCACGCGCGCTGCCAGCCGCAGCACATTGTAGCAGGAGAAAGATTTCACTGATCACGTGCGAGCGCTTCAGTAGAGCCTGGTTTCACACCGCTTTAAGCAGAGCAGAGGCAGCGCAGAAGCGGCGCGTATGCAGAGCGGCAGCAGCGCGCCCATTGTGCTTTCACTCGGCACGTCAGCACGGATTTGGTTTTCAAACTAAAGTAAAAGACCGCTTCTTAAAACAGAGAAGGTGAACATGTTGGTATTCTTGTAGAGAAAACATGCAAGTCCTGTCAGCGACAGACTGTTTTTGTTTTCGTTTTGAAAAGCTTGTTATCTTTGCTGTTTACCTCACGTTACACTATGGAGGCTTTCCTTATTTTTTAAATATTATTATTATTATTATTATTTGATTCCTCAGTGTTTGCTAAACATTCTGTTATGTATTAGTCGGTATATAATACAGCATGTGATGTGTCCTATGCCATACCTCGTCTTATTCGTTTTAATAAATGTTATGCTAGTTTGTCATTGTAACCTACTGTTTTATTGTTGTTGTGCTTTTTAATTAAGAATAACAATGAATCCATCTTTTGTTTTAGTCTTAAAAAGTGAAAGGTGTATAGATATAAGCAAAACAGACAATTATATTTTCTTGTAAAGCGTGACACCAAGATCGCGAATTTGAAAGTGAAAGCACACGAAAAAAGGAATTCCTGTCACAAAATTTAAATCACAAATAATACTGATGAAAAAGGGTTGAATGTTGAACACTTTCGTTACCATATAACTATAAACTATGATAAAAGTTCATATGCATTGATTAATCAAATTTTGTATCAAAAAAATAAATAATTGCGACCAAATGATGTGCTCGTGCGACCAACTGAGAAAGTTAGTCGCACAAGTGCGACCAGTGGGAAGAATGAGTCTAGAGCCCTGCAACATATGCATATTTGACCATTTAAAAAAATTAATACAGCTTTGTCAAGTAAAGCCTACTTAATATGAATCTCTTATTTTCTGTCTCCAGGATGCACTTGGCTCTGAAGGCGTATCAGGAACTGCTTCTGACTGTAAATGAAATGGATCGTTCAAAGGATGAAAACATCCAACACGGTTCCAATGTAATAAAGAGTAAGTTTCTTTTTTTTTTGTTTTTTTTTCCCACTTCGGGTTTTTTGTCCAAATAATGTTTTTTCTTTTATCTTTCTGTTCCTCATCTGTCACTTATTTGCTTCTGGTTGGTGCAGGCAATATCTTTTATCTGATGGAGTTCAGGGAGATTTTTCTGACTCTCTTACGTAAATATGATGAGCGAATGCAGCCACGCTCATTTCTCAGAGATCTGGTGGAGTCCACACATCTGTTTCTGAAGATGCTGGAGAGATTCTGCAAGGGTCGAAACAATCTGGTAGTACAGGTGAGAACTGAGACTGCTTTGATACAAGCTTTGGATAAGCTGAACTACTTTTAAGTTAAAATCATATGTGGGACGAAATTGACATTTATTGACATCAATACTTTTGGTAGACTTGTTCAAAGCGACTTGCATTACATTCAAGGTATAGGTGAAATTTGAAGTAGTTCATGCCCTTGAACCATGACTTAGCGTCATACTCTATTTTTTTTTGACATCACATCATGTTATGTGCATCAGCGTAACCCCTAAAACATTTATGAACATTTATGAAAACATTAATGGGAACAACTTTTACAGCTTAAATAATACATATGTTTTAGCAGGAAAAAAAACTTTATTTGCTGAATTATTATTTATTACTGAATGTTTGCATCTGTTGTGAACAGGACAATGACACTGGACAAAAATTGGCCAGTAATGACTAATGTCTATTTTCATGCATTTACAACATCACACAGGTTTTTAATCAAAAAAGCTTTTTATTTAAATTATTAAATGAAGCAGCAAAGACTTCAGGAGGGGGGTACAGGCCAGAATACAAACAACAAACACAAATTTGCTGCCTACCCAAGGAAATATTTAATTTCATACTTCAAGATATATTACACTGGGGATGCCTGATATTATCAGCAGTTCATTAGAATCATCCAATCGCTGGCACAGTCTGTGTCATTTATGTAAATCAAAGAAAGAGAAATCACTCATTGGTCTTTGCTGGTTGACTTTTGTAGCTTGAATAAAGTTTAATCTATATTCAACTTAGTTTATGCATATAGTACAATTTATAGTTTGTGATGATTGTTTTAAGTTCACTTAAATGAAAGACTTTGTTATTTTTCAAAGCCTATTAATGTTAAAAGGAAGGGCTTTTAGCTGAATGGCTGTAATGGCAAAAATTGAGGGAAAATGCATTTAATAGAGCTATCAGTAGCAGTATTGGTATCAATGATACTGGCCTTCATTAATAATAGGCTACTTGGTAAAAGTCAAAAGTCAAAGTCAGTTTTATTGTCAATTCTGCCACATGTACCGTACATACATACAGAGAATTGAAATTGCGTTACTCTCTTACTCCCTGGTGCATACAGATAACACTAACAGTAGAACGCACAAATATACAAATAAGGACATAAAGAAAAAAATAAATAATAATAATAATAAAAAATAGATAAAGTGGCATAAGGCACATGGTAGATAGTGCAAACCAGTGAAATACACAGACAGTGCAGAATATGAATGGTGTAGTGCAAAGAGCTTAAGTCTATTCTATTCTATTTAAAGTGACAAAAAGAGAGCAGTCTTTATTCAGACTGTCAGAAGAGGTAGTTGAATGACGTCAGTCCAATGCTGTACAAAGTGACTGGTGCTGGTCACAGTGTGTGGGTGTGTGTGTGGGGGTGTGGGGGGTGGGTGTGGTGTGTGGGGGGGCGGGGGGGGTCAGAGTTCAGTGGTGCGTAGTGTAAAAGAGGGGAGGGGGGGCAAGGACGGGAGGGAGTTCAGCTTCCTGACAGCCTGGTGGATGAAGCTGTCCTTCAGTCTGTTGGTCCTGGCCTGGAGACTCCGCAGTCTCCTCCCTGATGGTAGCAGACTGAAGAAGCTGTGTGTCGGGTGGGTGGTATTAGGGCTGTCGCGGTGAAGGAATTTCCCTTGCGGTAATTCTGAGTGGCTCAATAGCGCGGTATGCGGTATTATTATTTATATATATATATATGTGTATGTATACATAAGCATATATACCGCATATACACATATATGATATAATCTGTGATTAGATTATATATATAATCTGTGTGTACCTGTTACGATGAAACGAGGTCATATTCAGAAACCAATGGAATGAAACTAAATCACGTTGAAACAGGAAGTGAAGTAAACGGAAGAGAATGACAAAATAACGGTCCACATAACAAAACATAAACCTGACAATAAGATCGTTAGTCTATTGTTAGCATATATATATACATATATATAACAGTTAGTTCTGATCCTCGAATCTGACTGACAAGATACTTTTTCTGTTGATATTTAACCTCCGTGTTCTAGACGGGCTGTCAGTCAGTGCAGTTTCATTGTTGCGCCACACGGTGGCGGTAAGGGACTGTCTTTGAGTGGCTCTTAAACCATTCATTCAACTACAAGTTCAAAAACGCTGATTCATTCGAGATATGTAATGTTATAATGATATGTAAAGCTGCTGAAATCATTTTAACTTTGAGCGCCACTTTTAAAGGCTCAGCTGACCAGCAGAGCGTCGATGCTAAGACAGATTTCGCTTTCCTTGGACATGACAACCTGTTTTCACAAATATACATGACTCCGCCTGAAAGACAAACGCAGGTAATCTTACACGCTCAGTCGATCTCTCTCATTCACTGTCTGTTTAGGCTTGTTAAGTCAAGTCAAGTCAAGTCACCTTTATTTATATAGCGCTTTTAACAATACAAATTGTGACAAAGCAACTGCACAATATCAAAATGGGAAAATAGTGTCAATAATGTAAAATGACAAGATTAAACACTCAATTTTCAGTTAAAGGCATTTCATTATTGAATTCAGTGATGGCATCGTCCAGCTCAGTTCAGTTCAAAAAGTTTCTGTTCAATCAAGTCGACGATATTGCTGGAAATTAAGTGTCCCCAACTAAGCAAGCCAGAGGCGACAGCGGCAAGGAACCAAAACTCCATTGGTGACAGAACGGAGAAAAAAACCTTGGGAGAAACCAGGCTCAGTCGGGGGGCCATTTCTCCTCTGGCCAGACGACACAGCAGTTCAATTCCAACTGCTGCAAAGTCAGATTGGAGGGCTCATCTGGTTCCCGAGATCTTGTCCTGATGGCTGTCTAGGTGACGGGGTCCTCACTGGGGGTCTGTCTCTGGGGCTCATCTAGGTGTCCTGGTCTCCGCTGACGTTCAGGGCTGTAGAGGTCGTCTCTAGGTGGTGATCCACCATCTGATCTGGTGAATGCAGTGACCTCGGAATAAGAAACAAACAGACTAATATTAGCGTAGATGTCAATCTTTTTACGATGTAACAAGTACATCATGTGTTATGGGAAGTGTTCCCGGTTCCGGTTGATCTAATTAATGCAGCCTAACAATCCTTTAACGGATTTGAATAATAGAAGTGTAGTAGTGTGTTATGTGTACGCCAGGTTAAAGAGATGGGTCTTTAATCTAGATTTAAACTGACAGAGTGTGTCTGCCTCCCGAACAGTGTTTGGTAGATTGTTCCAGAGTTTGGGCGCTAAATAGGAAAAAGATCTGCCGCCCGCAGTTGATTTTGATATTCTAGGTATTATCAAATGGCCAGAGTTTTGAGAACGCAGCGGACGTGAAGGACTATAATGCGATAAGAGCTCGCTCAAGTACTGAGGAGCTAAACCATTTAGGGCTTTATAAGTAATTAACAAGATTTTAAAATCTATACGATGTTTAGTAGGGAGCCAGTGCAGTGTTGACAGAACCGGGCTAATGTGGTCATACTTCCTGGTTCTAGTAAGAACTCTAGCTGCTGCATTTTGAACCATCTGTAATTTGTTTATTAAGCGTGCAGAACAACCACCCAATAAAGCATTACAATAATCTAACCTTGAGGTCATAAACGCATGAATTAATGTTTCTGCATTTGACATTGAGAGCATAGGTCTCAGTTTAGATATATTTTTAAGATGAAAAAATGCAGTTTTACAAATGCTAGAAACGTGGCTGTCAAAGGAGAGATTACTATTAAATAGCACACCTAGGTTCCTGACTGATGACGAAGAATTTACAGAGCAGCCATCAAGTGTTAGACAGTGTTCTAGGTTATTACTTGTGGGGGTTTTAGGTCCGATAATTAATACCTCTGTTTTTTCAGAATTTAGCAGTAAGAAATTACTCGTCATCCAGTTTTTTATATCGACTATGCATTCCATAAGTTTCTCAATTTGGTGTGTTTCACCAGGCCGTGAAGAAATATAGAGCTGAGTATCATCAGCATAACAGTGAAAGCTAACCCCGTGTTTCCTAATGATATTTCCCAAGGGTAACATATAAAGCGTGAAAAGTAACGGCCCTAGTACTGAGCCTTGAGGAACTCCATACTGCACTTGTGAGTGATATGATACCTCGTCATTCACTGTTACGAATTGATGGCGGTCAGATAAGTACGATTTGAACCATGCTAATGCACTTCCACTAATGCCAACAAAGTTTTCTAGTCTATTCAAAAGAATGTTGTGGTCGATAGTGTCGAACGCAGCGCTAAGATCCAGTAGAACTAATAGAGAGATACAACCACGATCAGATGATAGAAGCAGATCATTTGTAACTCTAATGAGAGCAGTCTCAGTACTATGATACGGTCTAAATCCTGACTGGAAATCCTCACAGATATCATTTTTCTCTAAGAAGGAATGTAATTGTGAGGATACAACCTTTTCTAATATCTTTGACAAAAAAGGGAGATTCGAGATCGGTCTGTAATTAACTAGATCTTTGGGGTCAAGTTGTGGTTTTTTAATGAGAGGCTTAATAACAGCCAATTTAAAGTTTTTGGGGACATATCCTAATGACAATGACGAATTAATAATAGCCAAAAGAGGATCTATGACTTCTGGAAGCAGCTCTTTTAGTAGTTTAGATGGAATAGGGTCTAACATACATGTTGTTGGTTTAGATGATTTAACAAGTTTATACAATTCTTCCTCTCCTATAGTAGAGAATGAGTGGAATTGTTCCTCAGGGGATCTATAGTACACTATTTGATGTGATAATATAGCTGACGGCTGCATGGTTACAATTTGATCTCTAATACAGTATCAATTTTGGAAGTAAAATAGTTCATAAAGTCATTACTGCTGTGCTGTTGGGAAATGTCAACACCTGTTGATGCTTTATTTTTTGTTAATTTTGCCACTGTATTGAATAAATACCTGGGGATTATGTTTGTTTTTGTTCTAAAAGAGACGAAAAGTAATCAGATCTAGCAGTTTTTAAAGCTTTTCTGTAGGATAGAGTACTTTCCCGCCAAGCTAAACGAAATACCTCTAGTTTTGTTTTCCTCCAACTGCGCTCCATTTTCCGGCTGCTGCTTTTAGAGAGTGCGAGTGTGCTCACTTATACCACGGTGTTGGCACTCTTTTCCTTAATCTTCCTTAAGCGTAAAGGAGCATTACCGTATCTAAAGTGCTAGAAAAGAGAGAGTTCATAGTTTCTGTTACATCATCAAGTTGTTCTGAGCTGTTGGATATGCTAGAGGAATTGAGATAAATCAGGAAGATTACTGTACATCAAAGTTGTTCTGAGCTGTTGGATATGCTAAGGAATTTAAATCAGGAAGATTACTTACAAAGCAGTCTTTTGTGGTAGAAGTGATGGTTCTACCATATTTGTAAGAAGGAGTTGAATTTACAGCTTTAACTATATGGAGTTTACACAAGACTAGATAGTGATCTGATATATCATCGCTTTGCTGCAGAATTTCAACACCATTAACATCAATTCCATGTGACAGTATTAAATCTAGAGTATGATTTCGACTATGAGTAGGTCCTGAAACGTGTTGTCTAACCCCAATAGAGTTCAGAATGTCTATGAATGCTGATCCTAATGCATCTTTTTCATTATCAACATGGATATTAAAATCACCCACAATTAGGACTCTATCTGCAGCCAGCACTAACTCTGATAGAAAATCAGCAAATTCTTTAATAAAGTCTGTGACAGAGAGAGATTGTTGTCACTGCACTACCCGGCCAGGCGGCTCACCTCGCTCCTGTAGTTCGTCTCATCTCTGTTGCTGATGAGACCCACCACAGTCGTGTCATCCGCAAATTTAATGAAGAGGTTGGAGTTGTGTGACGGTGTGCAGTCGTGGGTCAGCAGAGTGAAGAGGAGGGGGCTCAGCACACATCCTTGGGGGGCCCCTGTGTTCAGTGTGATGGTGCTGGATGTGTTACTGCCGACCCGTACTGCCTGAGGTCTCCCGGTCAGAAAGTCCAACAGCCAGTTGCACGGCGACGTATTGAGCCC
This sequence comes from Schizothorax lantsangensis, assembly GCA_027422415.1. Taxonomy (NCBI): domain Eukaryota; kingdom Metazoa; phylum Chordata; class Actinopteri; order Cypriniformes; family Cyprinidae; genus Schizothorax; species Schizothorax lantsangensis. The sequence goes on along the minus strand of CM049847.1, from coordinate 4,897,686 downwards.
CAGCTGGACCAGTTTATGAATGAGTTGTTGAGGGATGATTGTGTTGAATGCTGAACTGAAGTCTATGAACAGCAATCTGACATACGTGTCCGTTTTGTCCAGATGTGTGAGGGCTGGGTGGAGGGCAGTGGCGATGGCATCATCGGTCGAGCGATTGGACCTATATGCAAACTGGAAGGGGTCCAGGGAGGGGGGGGGGGGGCAGATTTGATGTGTTACATGACTAGCCGTTCAAAGCACTTCATGAGAATAGGAGTGAGTGCTACTGGACGGTAGTCATTGAAGCAGGATGGAGATGACTTCTTCGGGACTGGAATGATGGTGGTAGCTTTGAAGCATGTGGGGACAACAGCCTGACTTAGTGAGATGTTGAAAATGTCTGTGAAGACATCAGTGAGTTCCACTGCACAGTCTCTCAGTACACGCCCAGGAATGTTGTCAGGACCCGGAGCTTTGCGTGCATTGATCCTGCTGAGTGATCTCCTCACGCTGTCCGGGGACAGCGTCATCACCTGGTCGCCGGGAGGAGGTGGAGTCTTCTGTGCAGTGGTGCTGTTTTGTGCCTCAAAGCGAGCAAAGGCGGCATTCAGCTCATTCAGCAGGGTGCTGTCACAGGTCTGTGGTGGGGGCTTGTAGTCCGTAATGGTCTGAATCCCCTGCCACAGGCTCAGAGTGTCTCTGCTGTCGCTGAAACGATGGGCTATCCTCCTGGAGTACTGTCTCTTGGCCTCTCTGATGCTGCGGGATAGGTTGGCCCTAGCTGTCTTCAGGCCCTCCTCATCTCCAGCTCTAAAGGCAGCATTCCGAGCCTTCAGAAGTCTGTAGACCTCCCCTGTCAGCCACGGCTTCTGGTTGGCCCGGACAGTGATAGACTTTGTGACCGTTACATCATCAATACACTTGGTGATGTAGGCAGTGACAGTCTCTGAGTACTCTTGGAGGTCTGTAGTATTGTTGTATGTGGCAGCCTGCTTAAACATATCCCAGTCAGTAGTGTCAAAACAGTCTTGAAGTGCCTCTGACGACCCTTCAGGTCACACTTGTATCTGTTTGTGTACTAGTTTGATGGCTTTAACGAGAGGTCTGTATGCAGGCATTAGCATGACAGTGATGTGGTCTGAGGCTCCGAGGTGGGGGAGGGGGAGGGCCTTGTAAGCTCCTCTCTGTGTGGTGTAAACAAAGTCCAGGGTATTTTTTTCCCCTCGCTGGAAAGTCTATATGTTGGTGAATTTTTGGGAACACACTCCTTAAAAAGATGCCATTAAACTCATTTTAAACATACCATCTTTCTGTTGTTTCTATGTTCATTTGGAGATTCAATGTGAAATTATGACCGTATAAATGGATCATTCCATGAAATTGGTGCCTTTTCCACTTGGAAAAAAATAAAAATAAAATAAGTTTAATCAACATTGTTTAAATATCCATTAAATGAATGCACCTTTAAATGACAAGAATTTATTATTTAGACTATTTTTCTACCTCGTGTTTTGGTATTTTTGTCAACCCTGTTACAGACACAAGCGTTACTATATACTAGGGGTGTAACGGTATACAAACATGACGGTTCGGTACGTACCTTGCTTTTGACATCACGGTTTGGTATGGTTTCAATACAGCAGGGGTAAAAAAAACTACACATAAAATTGCTTTTTTTAATCATTATTAAACAATGGTTTACTGAACAAAGTGTACTTTCTTTAAATAAATTCAATTAAAATTAAAGTGATCATTCTTAGGGATAAAAATCTACCTCAGGTTATGCTCTAAACTATAGGGAGCCCTTTTAAATTACTATAAGATTACAATTAACAACAAAACCCAAACTTAAATTGAATTACTATTTATTTTTATAAATAACTCAACTTAAAAAATGTATGCAAACATGTTAATTGCACATAATGCAGTTTTTAAATTAACTTTTTAATAAAATGTATTTTTGTTGTTGAAAAATATTTATTTACACAGTGGCTGTCATAGCTTGTTTCATAACAGATTTATTTAAACCTACATTAAATAATTAAGACATCACTAAGGTAAAGTAAAATATGAGTATATAGTCCAGTATTTCGCAAAATGCTCTTCACTAGACTTAATTTCTCTAGCAAACTAATGAGCGGTGTACACTGATGACTTGCGTGAGGTAAATGAAATGCTACGTGACATTTTTTTACAAGCTGTTTTACTGTTTTATTTTTGTTGTTAAAACTATAGTAAAGTGGAAGGGATGATCATGCTCTGCGCTGCTGTTTGAACTGAGGTTCAGGGCTCGCAAAATCGCTAGCCCGACGTCCTGGGGCTATTGTGTTTTCCAGTCGGGCTACCAAAATGTATCACTGCCCTGCCCGACGGGTTCTTAAAAACTCCTAAAGTGAGTTGTATCAAACGTAAGGCCATAAAACCTTTTAAATACGTTAAATGGTATAAGAAATGTAATTATATTTTCAAGAGTTCTACAGTTGGGGACGGAAAGACAAGAGTCACGATACTGGATTCAACTTCAAAAGGCAATGATGTCATTGAATAAATATGAGCTGCACTTTTCAAGTCAAAACGCAGCGTCTTTATTTGAATGTATCTGAAGGGAACTGACTGTCCTCAGAAACGTGTCGTTGGCTATTTAATTTCATTTTAGCTATAATTCCTGATTAAGCAGCTTTTATGAGCGCGGAGCTGCTTTGTGTCCAATCGTTACCGGGGAAACCGCAATATTTCAGCGCTCCTAAAGCGCCACCTCATGGCAGAGAATGAATGCCATTTATGGTCAGATCAATGCAAATATCAACTCCGCAAACACAGAGTTCTAAATGAGAAAGAAGTTAATGTGCCTTCTAAACAATTAAGACAGTAATATTTATACGTTTTAAATTAACAATTTATATGCTTGATTTATCCCTTTTCATAAAAATGGTCTAAAGGCTGAAATGCTGTTGTAGAAGATTTTTGTTTTTGTGAAAACCTGTTTCTGAACTGTAAATCATGTAATTTTATGGCTCAATACTCTGTTACCATAGACATTGTCCAACCCCGCTCGCACTGTTCACTTTACTTGTGCAGCTCTTAAAATGGGTCATAAATTGCCTTAAATTTATTTTTTAAAATTCTGCAGATACCCTGTAAATAGTGAAATAAAATTCCTTCCTTCATATTTGTTGATATTTGTGTATTGAAAATATTTTTGATTGCTTTAAACTCCTGTCTGATTTTCTCTCTCTCTCTCTCTCTCTCTCTCTCTCTCTCTCTCTCTCTCTCTCTCTCTCTCTATATATATATATATATATATATATATATATATATATATATATATATATATATATATATATATATATATATATATATATATATATATATATATATATATATATATATATATATATATATATATATATATATAAATATAAATATATATATATATAAATATAAATATATAAAAATAAAAAAGAATTATAAAGGTCTCTAGTTAAATTAATTTTCTCTCTCTCCCGAAGGGCTTTATCATTGCAATCTGCCACAACAAAGACAAGCAGAATTGCTTCAGCTTTTCTTTTCACGCACGCACACAAATGCACCTTTACAAATGCAAGCACAATCACACTCTATACACTATAATTTAATTAGCGTGCATAATGTTATGACTGGATTTTTTAAAATATTTTTTATATTTGTCATGAAAAAATAAGTACATGGAAAAATATATATTTTTACGTAACTTAGAGGTTTTGGCGCTACTAACGTTACTCGCATCTGACGACGAGGAACTCTCCCACTGTTCATCTGCTCCAGATTCTGTTTCTTGTGGGGTTTATTTATGTTTATATATGTTTTATGTGTTTATTTATTTATTTTTGCACAAGAATAACTGAGATGGTCTTTATGTATTTATTTATTTTTCAATCAACATACTCTCAAAAACAAAATATTGTCTTATTGACCCCACAAATTAAAATGCACTCCATTCATCTGTGAGGCATGCCACATGCCCCTCTGCATTATGCTGGTCAGGAACTGTCACAAGTGTTATCACAGCCTTTCTGCATTTTTATTTCTGATAAATTACAGATTTTGGAGTAGTGTAACTTTTTATTTTACATATTGCTTTTGAGAGTTTGAGGAAAAATTATTTACAATGTTGATTGAACAACTAAAAAAGACTATGTTAGCGGTTTGACTTCACAACGCGCTGTTTATAAAAATGAGTGTATCTCACAAACGAATTTATGTAATCAGTCCAAATCAATTCTATGTAGTTTCAAAGTGTTTTATGCAAGTGTTTTACATTGACAAGTTTGAGGTTGACATTTGTGATATCTCTGTATTTAGTAAAATGTTGAATTTTTATTTGCGATTTTCATTTATTTTGTTGTTTTATTGCACTTTTGAGCTATTTATCTAGTAACTATGGATTTCTTACATATCCTTCAGATTGGGGGTCTAAGGATTGTATTGATATATGACATTTGAAAATACTCAAAAGAATGACAGCACAGCATGTAAAAATACTAATAAATACTCTGGCATTTAATCTATTCACAAACGGAATTGTTCTATGGCAGGTCTTAAAGGGTTAATCATATTACATATTTTTACATTTTACATATTTTTACATTTTAATCAGCTAAATTTTACATATAGCTGATTGATTTGCTATGCCACAGCCCCTCACAAAACTTAAAATATACTGATCTGGTTCAATTATTAGGCAAGGAAGATGATCAAATCTGGGTCTTTCTGTGATCATCTGAAACTAGACCAAGATCTTGATGCTGAAATTTGGTTTGATTTTGTTGAACATTGCAAGTCAGGGGCGAGGGTCTGCAGTCATTTTGATGCTCATGTTTCTAATTGAATTTACATGGATGCATTATTGACAGTTATGGGGGGGAAAAGTTTTACTGAGACTGATCATCCTATCCTGGTCATTAACAACAACAGTAGTAATAGTAACAAAACCAACAATTACTAAAAATGTAACTGATGCTCATATGCCACCCACACTGAATTATATAGTCATTAGCTCAATAACACACCCAGGGTGACCTTTAAACATGTATGAATTTTACACAGACATTCTTTAAAAACAAGGTAACACTAATGTGTTATCCCTGTTATCCACTTGTCAAAACCAGCTGTTACTCTGAAAGGTAACAGGGCTGACAGTAACCGGTTTAATGATTTCAAACTAATTTGCTAATTGCTAGCTAATAGTCAAGTTCACAAAAGCACATGTTGTACACTTTGAAAGGATGTTACTTGTAGATATTGATTATATTAAATGTAATAAATAATTGTTTAAATTGACATTTAAAAAATGTTAACAATATTGACACTGCATGATGTCCCCCCTTAGTCAAGCCTCATAAATCATCAAAAATAGAACATTATAGAGAGTGAGAGGAGTGCTTGTGTTGGAATCCTGGTTGAGAGATGATGTAACCTCCTAGAAGTGATGTCACTTGAATGTACCATTATCTTACAAGGGTTTTTTGATGAGGTTAACAGGGCTGACATGAAATCAGGGAAAACCAATAAAATGATTTATATCTTATAGAAACTGTATACTAGGGCTGTGCAATTAATCGCATGTGATTCTCACGCGCATCACGTCAGTAAAGCTGGTTCCGTGATTGGCAGTAAATCTCCATCACCTGTTTTCAAATGGAGCGGCAGTTAATACACAGAGCCGTAGTTCACTGACAAGCTACGCGATATCGCGTTTATTATCACAGATGAATCGCCTTCGATTATGAACGCGATATCGCGTAGCTTGTCAGTGAACTACGGCTCTGTGTATTAACTGCTGCTCCATTTGAAAACAGGTGATGGAGATTTACTGCCAATCACGGAACCAGCTTTACGAGATGCGCGTGAGAATCGCATGCGATTAATTGCACAGCCCTAGTGTATACTTATGCCAAAAGCATTGCTTAACAATGATACTGTATTTGGAAAAATATGCAAATGTGATTTTATATTATTTTGCCTTCATTTTTCAAATTAAAAGTCCTACTGAAAAAGAAAAATCATAGTGAGGGACAGGCCAAAAACCTTACCCTCATCAGCATAAATGCGGTTTAAATTATTTAAAATATTTAATTGACTTTAATTTGATGTAATATTGATGAAAAGAATACACAGTATTATGTATTTACAGGGGACCTATTATGCAAAAATCACTTTCATAAGGTGTTTGAACACAGTTGTGTGGCCGCAGTGTGTGAAAACAACCAGCCTATAATGGTAAAAATCCACCCACTCATTTATTTATAATCTAAATAATCATAAACCGTCTCTCAGAACGAGCTGTGTCAGATTCTCCCTCTGTTCACGTCACCGAGGGGAAAAAGTCCCACCCATTTGTGACGCTGCCCTATAAGCACAGACACAGCCCTGAGTGAGAAGCTGTGGTCTGCCTCCGCCATTACTGATTACTTGCTGTAGCTGCTGGAGATATACAATGTCAGCGCCAAAGACGCATTTCTAGTGTTGTGTTTTGGGATGCACTAACAAACATAGGAGTCTCCATAGACTCCCTCCATCTGAGCCGCTGAGGACACTGTGGTTAAGTTTAATTTTCTAAGGCAGTGGTTCCCAACCTTTTTTTCATGCCCCCCCCCCTACGTACACATATGGTAATCTGAGCCCCCCCCCCCCCCCAAAAAAAACGTATTAGATTTATACACGCCCACACACATGTGTATATACATATTAGTGGTGTCACAATTAGCGCGTTAACGCAGGAGATTCATTTTTTCAGATTAACGCGTTAAAAATATTTAATGCAATTAACGCAGGGGCAATAGCCACCCCATTCACAACTGCTGCCTCTGTCTCTTTTTTCTTGAAAGGGATTGCATTTATTTAGATGCAGAATGTCTTTATGACCACATCAAACGGGAGATGTTTCAGACGCGCGCTCTAACTCCGCCTCCGTGCCAGGCGAGAGTCAAACGAGTGCGGAAAAGATACTGTGCTTGTAGCGCGCGCTCTTTAAATACACGCACAAAGGTGCCGGCGCGCGCTGTAGCCTGTATCATTTCATATCAAACAGCGAAAGAAACTACGTGCATGCAATGTCGTAGTTATGCCCTCAGTTAAGGCATGAAGTTACCAAAAAGGCGATTTAAAGCTGCCTTAAAACTGTGTGCGTGCATGCAATATGTTATATATGCGTCACATTTAAGAACATGTCTCTGAAATTGTTTTAAAAACTGTCCTGAGGCACCCCAGCACTGTCTCCCTCATCTAACACACCCGATTCAACTCGTCCACTCATTAGTAGAGACTTTAAGACCTGAAGTGGGTCAGAAAAGGTAACGAGAGTTAAGAGAAAATAAGATGCATGTCAGACCCGCGTCACTTTCAGCAGCAGCAGCTTTAAAGCAATAGCAGGCAAATAAGCTAATAAACAGCTTCTGTGATGTCTATTAATACAAGAACAAAAGAAAAAAGAGGAAATCAATAACTTTTATAGCTTTAAGGAGTTCATCTATATTTAATTTAGAATTTAGTGTTTGGTTACCATTCATTTTCTGTATATTTCTGCTGAAGGGCACAGGTAGCTAAATGTCATTTAATATAATGGGTTTGTGTGAACATTGTTTTAAGTTCACTTAAATTAGAAGTTGTCTAATAAATGTTAAAATTGATAGCTGTCAATTATACTGTAATGCTGAATGGCTACAGTCAATGGCTAAATATTAAGGGGAAAAAACAATTTTATAGAGACATCAGTAGTATTGACATCAGTGATGCTGGCCTTCAATCATAAAAAAATATGCCATTAAAGAAATATAAAAAATATATTGTCTTTGTTGTTTGTACATTGTACATTTGAAGATTGAATGTGAAATTATAGCAATATAAAGTATATTTAAAAACTTTAATGTTAGGTGGGATTAATCGCGATTAATTTTAGAAAAATGTGCGATTAATTAGTAATTTTTTTAATCAATTGACAGCACTAATATGTGTATATGTATGTGCAATAATAATATATATTTTTTTTTCTCTCTTAGAAATGCACATTTGACATTGAGTTGACAGTAGTAGTTTGAGTTTGAGTTGTTTGATGCAGATGTAAATTTGTTCATTATCAAAATCAGTAACATCTGTAAAAATTGCAGCAACCTCCTTTTTTATATGGTGAAATTTTATTTTTCTGACTGTTTGAGTTTTATTAAAATTAACCATTGTTCTTCCATAGTAGCATACATTTACATCATGATAACCAGAGTTAAAACCACACATATAGCACCTCAATACTGTTGTAAAAATGCAACTATATGGTTTCTAGGTAGCCTATTTATATGTAAAACAGTAGTCTAAATACATTTATTATAAATGCACAAACGCTAGCCTATAGCTTAATCACAAATATACTGTAATTACATTCCATTACTCCTTTAATACATTTAATACACGTCTACACTAATATAATAAATTTGATATAAATACCCCACATTTCTGCCACAATACCATGGTGCAGTTCAAATCAAATCACTTTTATTGTCACATCACAGCACATGTGCCTTGGTGAGTGAAATTCTTGAGAGCGTGCTCCATACAGTGCAGAACAATTAACATATAGACAGTACCATTACATACTTACAGACTTATACAGATGACAATGTGCAATATACACATACATATACTCAGTACACACAGTGTACTATTAGACATACTTACAGTTATCAATACACATTAAACACCATATGTACACATTCTACATTATGTACACATGTACACACACACAATAATATGCAAAGGTGCAGTAGATTATACATAAGCTGGATACGCAAATGTCATGGATGTGCATTGGATGGTATCCAGTGGTGGCAGATAGATTGTTGTGTTTGTGCAGTGTGTACGTGTAGTCCAGTTTGAATTGTGTTGGAGTTAAAGTGCAGTGCGTGGCATATCGTAAAGTGGGAGTGTGCTGTAGGGTGTATTAGTTCTGACTGTTCATTAGCCTGATAGCCTGAGGGAAAAAGCTATCCCTCAGTCGGCTAATGCGGGATCGGATGCTGCGGAGTTGTCTTCCTGAGGGCAGCAGAGAGAACAGTCTGTGGGACGGGTGGCTGGAGTCATTGCTGATCCTCCGGGCTTTCCTTATACACCGCCTGGTGTAGATGTCCTGGAGGGAGGGAAGCTCACCTCCAATGATGTGGCGGGCAGTTCGCACAACCCTTTGCAGAGCTTTGCGGTTGCCAGCGGTGCTGTTTCCAAACCAGGCGGTGATGCAGCCGGTCAGGATGCTCTCCATAGTGCAGGTGTAGAATGATCTGAGGATGCTGGGGCTCATTCCAAACTTCCTCAGCCATTTTAGGAAGAAGAGGCGTTGATGTGACTTCTTCAGCACTGCATCTGTGTGAGAGGACCATGTGAGATCCTCGGTGATGTGAACGCCGAGGAACTTAAAGCTGTTTACCCGCTCCACAGGTGTCTTGTCGATGGTGATGGGTGTGTGTTCTCTGCTTTGTCTCCTGAAATCCACCACCAGCTCCTTGGTCTTGTCGATGTTGAGTGAGAGGTGGTTCTCCTGACACCATTTAGTCAGGGTACTCGCCTCCGCTCAGGCCGTCTCATCGTTGTCAGTGATCAGGCCTATCACCGTTGTGTCGTCAGCGAATTTGACGATGACTTTGGAGCTGTGTGTGGCTGCACAGTCATGTGTGTACAGGGAGTACAGGAGTGGGCTGAGGAGCACCAGTGTTGAGGGTCAACGGAGATGAAGTGTTGTTGCCCATTCTGACCACCTGACTTCTGCCTGTCAGAAAGTCCAGGATCCAGCTGCACAGAGATCGGTTTAGTTCTAGAGTCTGGAGCTTCGCAACCAGTGTGGCAGGCACTATGTATTGAATGCGGAGCTGTAGTCCACAAACAGCATTCTCACATAGGCGTTCTTGTTTTCCAGGTGGGAGAGAGCAGTGTGCAGGGTGAAGGCAATAGCATCGTCTGTGGAACGGTTGCTGCGATATGCAAATTGCAGCGGATCCAGTGAGGCAGGCAGCACAGAGCAGATGTAGTCTCTGATGAGTTTCTCAAAACACTTGCTGAAGATGGGTGTTAGAGCAACGGGCCTCCAGTCATTCAAGCATGTGATTTTTATTTTCTTTGGTATGGGCACAATGGTGGATGTTTTGAAGCATAAGGGAACCACAGACAGAGAGAGGGAGAGGTTGAAAATGTCTGTGAAATCCCCAGCTAGCTGGAATGCACATGCTCGGAGCACACGGCCTGGGATGCTATCAGGACCCACAGCCTTGTGGATATTCACCTGTCTGAAGGATCGGGTTACATCTGCGACAGAAATGGAGATTGCACTTGCCTCTTCTGCAACAGCCGCGGGAAGCGCTCTCTGTGTGGGCGGTGTTGTGAGCCTCGAAACGAGCATAAAAAAGATTAAGCTCGTCCGGTAGAGAGGCAGCAATGTTCACTGTAGCTGGTTTATTCCCTTTAAAATCCGTGATGTTATTGATGCCCTGCCACATGCTGCTTGCGTTGTTGGTGTTGAATTGTTCTTCAACTTTGTTTTTATACTGTCGTTTGGCGGCTTTGATGGATTTCCTGAGATCGTAACTGGCTTGTTTTCGATCGTCAAAGTTCCCGGATTTAAAGGCAGATGTCCGCGCTGACAAGGCTGCTCGAACATCGCTGTTAATCCACGGTTTTTGGTTGGGGTAGATGCGGATTGTTTTTGTCGGCACAACGTCCTCTGCACACTTCCTGATGAAACACGTTACAGAATCTGAGTACTCCTCTGTCGTCATCAGACGCTGCCCGGAATATGTCCCAGTCCACGTGATCAAAACAGTCCTGTAGTATAGCGTCCGATTGGTCCGACCAGCATTGAATTGTCCTGAGGGCGGGTGCATCTCGTTTCAGTTTCTGCCTATAAGCAGGCAGGAGCAGAACGGAAGAATGATCCGATTTGCCGAAAGGTGGGCGGGGGAGCGATTTGTAGGCATCCCGGAAAGGAGAGTAGCAGTGGTCCAGTACACGATCACCACGCGTGTTGATGGTGATGTGTTGAAAGTATTTTGTAGCTATTATTCTGAAGTTGGCTTTGTTAAAGTCCCCCGTAACAATAAACGCTGCTTCTGGGTACGCAGTTTCCTGCTCGCTTATATTCCCATACAGTTCCTTGAGTGCCTGGTCTGTGTTGGCTTGAGGGGGAATGTAAACAGCTGTGATTTAGGATCACTGTAATTTCCCTCGGTAGCCAGAATGGTCGACACAGAAGCATATGAAATTCCAGATCAGGGGAGCAGAAGGATTTAATAGTGTAGATTCCTTTCATCACACCACGAGTTGTTGATAAAGAAACAAACGCCCCCACCTCTGCTTTTCCCTGTGAGCTCTTTCGTTCTCTCCGAGCGGTGCACGGAGAAACCCGTAAGCTCGATGGCTGAGTCTGGAACCACTGCAGACATCCATGTTTCTGTGAGGCAAATAATGCAGCAGTCCCTTGTTTCTCATTGGTATGAGATGCGCGCCCGCAGTTTGCAGAGTTTGTTGTCCAGTGACTGAAAGCTTAGCCAGCAAAATGGTTTGGAGTGGAGGTGGGAGGGGACGGCGTCTGAGTCTGACAAGTACGCCGGCTCTCTTTCCCCTTTTCCTGCGGCGTTTCCGCAGTCGTGACCGTGCGGCCCAGACAAAGGGCTCTGATGCGGTGTCTGTAAACAAAGCGCCGGCGTTCAAGAACTCAGTCCGGTTTGCGTTGTGTGACGAAGGAACCAATGTTTAAAAGCGTGTCTATCGTAGACGGTTATACTAACAACATCCAGCACGTAAAACAACAAAATAAAAAATAAAACGTACGAAAGACTGCAGAGTTTTCTCGGAGCTCGCAACACGGCTGCCATGCTCGGCGCCATCTTGGATCACAGTTAGTGTTACTACAGTAAATCCATGGTAAACGATGGTGATTTGTAGATTGAAAAGCCTTCTGACTGTATCGTTGCACACAGTGTTTTTCTGCTGTTTGTCAGCGCTGTTTTATCTGGATTTCAAGTTCAAGTTTTATTTGTCACATACACGACTATACAGGGATTGTATAACCAGCAGTGAAATGTGAGTCAGGTCCGCTCCATGGACAGTGCACATATTGTAAATACAACACAAGGGAAGTATGTATAAAATAAAATGAATAAAAATAAGATATAAAGCACAGAATATAAAATATAAAGTATAAAAGAATGTGCATGCCAGTATGCTGTAGAATTAAATATTAAGATGAGCATGACTGTACGAGAGAGGAATGTGCAAACAGGTTGAACATGGTTGATATGAGCAGCAATCACAAAAAGAATAAATATAAAAAATAATATATCAAGATACAGAAAGTGTTGTGTGCAAATGACACTGTCAGTATGAGGTAGATAATAATGAGAGTGAATATATTACTGATTGTGAGTGATTAGTAAGTGAAGTCATCATGATGTTAAGAGGCTGAGTTTGAGTTCAGGAGCCTGATGGCCTGGGGGAAGAAACTCCTCCTAAGTCTCTCAGTTTTTGCCATCAGGCAGCGGAAGCGCTTACCAGATGGCAGCAGAGTGAATAGACAGTTTCCAGGGTGATTTGAGTCCTTGGTGATTTTGACAGCTCTGCTTCTGCAGCGTTCTGCAGGATTTAAACTAGTTTATATCAGTTGACTGATATCGACTGATACTAGTTTATACCAGTCATTTTTGTTCTTTGCTGAATTCAAGCGCTTCTCATTGGATCTCACAGCGCTGTTTAGTGGTTGCGTGATCGGAGAGTAAACACATCTGCTCTAGTCAGCTCGCTCTGCGCCGCTGTTTAAACCAAGCGGATATGGTCCGTGTGGTGCGGTTCAAATGAGTAGCGCTGTTTTGTTCCGCTTTTGCCGCATAAACATTTAAATTGAATATTTATCGAACTTGAAATTATATCACTATATAATTAGTTATCGTTTTATCGCCCAGCCCTACCTCAAAGTATAGCTGCTCCCGCGCCCCCGCTGTGAACTCTGGCGCCCCCCAGTTTGGGAACCACTGTAAGGAAATGTTCTTTTTCTTTTCACAAAAAGAAAAGTAAATCTAAACTGACTGTCGCTGACAGGACTTGCATGTTTTCTCTACAAGAATACCAACATGTTCACCTTCTCTGGTTTAAGAAGCGGTCTTTTACTTTAGTTTGAAAACCAATTCCTCCATTGAGCTCCATCCGCCGTGCGCACCTTCGCGCTCGTGCTGACGCGGCGAGTGAAAGCACAATGGGCGCGCGCGCTGCTCCCGCTCTGCATACGCGCCGCTTCTGCGCTGCCTCTCCTCTGCTTACACGTGCCGTGTGAAACGGGCGTAAAACCAGGCTCTACTGAAGCGCTTGGGCTGAAAGCGCCTCTCTTCACGTGATCAGTGAAATCTTTCTCCTGCTACAATGTGCTGCGGCTGGCAGCACGCGCTGTATGAAGCCGACGCTTTGGAGCAGTGCAGACCATGCACTCGCACAAGTGCGACCATGTCAAATTTTTACTCGCACACTCTCAAAAAATGGTCGCAAATGCAACCATTTTGGTCGCAGTCTAGAGCCCTTCTGTAGACCGTGCTCAAAAACAAATCTGATGCAATGCAGTAAAGCAAATCTACTATAAATGAAATGCTGCCATCGACACTTTTCGTTCATTTCACTTTACTCATTTCACGTGACTGTCGATCTAGCTTGCCACTACAAAGTATTACTTAAATGAAATCTATGAAGGTAAAATGACTTCAAAAAGATTTGCATGCACAGGGTAATATTTGTGAAAGTGTATGTGACATTGCAAGCATAAAATACATTCGCATGCGCAAAATAAGTTTTGTAAAGGTGTAAATCAAGTTATAAGCTCAAGAAAACAGGACTTGCATCATTGTACTATGTTTCGTAACTGTAAATCATGTGTTGAAATACTGCAAATTCATATTAATTTGAAATAAATGTTATGTATTCTTCTGACCTATGTTTTTTTTCCACTATTACACTTTTGGCATGTTCTTTTTGCGCTGAAATGCGGCCAAAAGCCTTGCAAGTCTGTAAACGGCAATTTGCAAGCAAAAACACTGGTGTTAAGAACTGCAAAACGAATTCACTCTGAATATGTCTCTGTGTGTAAAATAAAGCCATTGCAAAGGTGTAAACAACGTGTTGCGTATGCAGGTCATAACTTTTCCTGAAATAATCTGATATGCACAGCTCAGTCTTTCTTTTACCTGCGCTTGCAGTTTTGGCACGATTCTCTCACTCGCTGAGCGGGTCCACCTCCTTCTTGTAGCCAATCAAATGAGGCTCTCGCTGACTCTCCATTTACTCTTATCTGATTGGTTCAAATAAACACATCATAAGCCAAGACATTTATCTTCATTTAGTTCAGGATCGTTCTCGCTGCCAGAATAATACTTTTAACGTACACATACAGTAAAAAATAATAATAAATAAAAACCAACTTAATTAAAACATGATATTTTATAAGTTGTGTAAGAAAGATGGAGCTGTACATATTGGATTATTTCGGGAACAACAAGTCATTTAGACATTTGACAGTTTTTTTTTTTTTACACATACAGATTGGTTCTACGCAGTCAATCCATTTTGCAGGTCTTTAAAACTGTTGTTATCGGGTTGTTTTCGGTTGCAAATCACTGTTCACAGGCTTGCAGTGCTTTTGACCGTATTTTGGTGAAGAAAACGTGCCAAAAGTGTAAGCGCGGAAAAATAGATGTCAGAAGAATGCAGATCATATTTATTTTGCGTTAGCATGAAGCTGCAGTTTCACAATACATGAATTACACTTACGAATAACACACAAATGCTGCAAATATTTTTTCTTGCGTTTGAATCGCGATTTAAACCTTTACAAAGCTTCTCTTGCGCATGTAAATTTAATTTACGCTTACAGTCTTATGTATGCTTTCACAACTCCTACCCTGCACATGCAAATCTTTATGGCATCATATTACCTTCATAGAAATAGTTTATAGCCTACCTGTGGAATAGTTATCAGACAGCACACACAGTGTTCAACTAATAAAGATCCTCATCACAGACCAACAGTAGAATTTGCAGATTTAGCTTCAATTGCCTATAGGTCTTTGTTCTCAGTGTTCTTAAATTGCGCATTTCTTAACATGAATTGTATAAAAATTAAGTAACGAGAGGAACATCGCCCAGTGTAGTCAAAGTCTGCTTTATTGTCAATTCTGCCACATGTACAGCACATACATACAGAGAATTGAAATTGCGTAACTCTCAGACCCTTGGTGCATACAGTTAACATTAAACACTGACAGTAGATGTACAAATACAGATAAATACAGTTTAAACATGTACATACAAACTATACAGATATACAAATGAGGACATTGTAGAAAAAGAGATAAAGTGGCATAAGGCACATGGCAGTTAGAGTGCAAACCAGTTAAATAAACAACTGTGTAGATATAATGTGTAGTGCAAAAAGAGCTTATCAGTCTGTTCAAGTGATAAGAGCTCAGAGAACAGTCTTTAATCAGACTGTCAGAAGAGGTAGTTTGATGTGTATCGTTAAGGTTTTAACGGTACTACTACTCTTACCGATACTGCTTATCGATCCGGTACTTTAACGGTATTCTTATCGGTACTTTTTGTTTTATTTATATTAGTGCTGTCAAAGTTAACGCGTTAACGCAAACTCATTTTAACGGCACTAATTTTTTTTAACGCGCGATTAACGCAGCGCGTATTTTCTGTTTGACCCGTGGCCCAACCCCTTGTTGGAGAAATGGAGATGCACAGTGTTGCCAACTTAGGAACATTGCAGACCCCTTTAGCGACTTTTTTCCATTCAAAAAAGCGCCCAAACCTAGTTTCTGAGAATCACCGATATTGCCGCGCCAGCGCGAGGTCTTGCTCTCCCAGCGCGCGCGCACACACCTCTCTCTCTTCTCTCTCTCTCTCTCTCTCTCTCTCTCTCTCTCTCGCTCTGCGTCTGCTCAGCGCGCGGCAGAGAGAGGAGCAGCGCTTTAATTCAGTTAAACACAGATATTATGTTGCTTCTCTAATTTTGCATGCAAGTATAGCCGAAATCACAGCACAGCTATTGTCTTTATCTTATGTGTATTTGATTTCATCAGACGACGGTGCGATTATCATGATTTTTTTTGTGCAGATTAACATCTTGGAAGGGAGAGCTGGTTATGTACTCTAGTCTTAATGGGTCGCGTTTCAGTCACTATTTCATATTCATTCCGTTGTCTGACAACAGAAACAGTAAAATATACCAATGAAAACAGTTTTATTGAGAATATAGCTTCATCAAAATACAGTATGTGGGCACAGAGAGGGAAACAAATGTAATAATAAATAATAAATGTACATTTTGCATTTTCAGAAGAAGAGCTGTCCTGTGTGCAAAAATGTAAACAGGTTTGTGTCAGTAAATTGCTCAGTGCAAAGAAAGAAGTAATGGGAACCTGGAATTTATTTTTTCATGTGTCTAATAGACAAGTTCTTTGAAAAACATCTATGACCTTTGAAACATGTCTACTCTTCATGCTTTATGTTGACTATGGTTTCAATAATAATAAACATACACTATATTGCCAAAAGTATTGAGTCGCCCCCTTCTAATGAACAGGTTTGACTACTTTAGTAATTTCTATGAGTACAAATCTTAATGTTAAAGCATATAATGATATTCTAGGAAATTGTGTGCTTCTAATATTATAGCAACAGTTTGGACTCTTTTCTATTCTAACATGACAATGTCTCTGTGTATAAGACAAGGTTCAAAAAGAAAATGATTGATTGAGTCAGTGTGGAAGAACTTGACTGGTCTGCATAAAACCAAGTCCTAATCCCAGTTTAACACCTCTGGTGTGACTGTAAATGCAGACCTTGAGCCAAAAACTCATCACCAAACACCAATGACTTGTACATACACTATATAGACAAAAGTATTGGGACACCCCCTTCTTTAGAACAGAAAAATGCACTTCCAAATCTGTGGCAACAACGATGGGAACATAATTCATGTATTTAAAAATTGTATTTCCATCTCTGTTGCAACAGTTTTGGAAGTGTCTAAAATGACTGAACCCATATGTACAAGTCATTGGTGTTTGGTGATGAGTTTTTGGCTCAAGGTCTGCATTTAAAGTCACACCAGAGGTGTTAAACTGGGATTAGGACTTGGTTTTATGCAGACCAGTCAAGTTCTTCCACACTGACTCAATCAATCATTTTCTTTTTGAACCTTGCCTTATACACAGAGGCATTGTCATGTTAGAATAGAAAATGGTCCTGTCCAAACTGTTGCTATAATATTAGAAGCACACAATTTCCTAGAATATCATTATATGCTTTAACATTAAGATTTGTACTCATAGAAATTACTAAAGTAGTCAAACCTGTTCATTAGAAGGGGGCGACCCAATACTTTTGGCAA